>JACXGM010000061.1:0-32565 GCA_016801145.1 Umbra pygmaea
GTTCAGTCTCCTCTAACACTAAACTTAGGCCTAGTTCAGTCTCCTCTAACACTAAACTTAGGCCTAGTTCAGTCTCCTCTAACACTAAACTTAGGCCTAGTTCAGTCTCCTCTAACACTAAACTTAGGCCTAGTTCAGTCTCCTCTAACACTAAACTTAGGCCTAGTTCAGTCTCCTCTAACACAAAATTCCTTTAAGAAAGCACCAATTTAACAAGTTTTCATTAAAGAAATATAATTCAGTCAGGCTCAGTTGATCAGACCAATCACTTATAATAATAATAATAATAATAATAATAATAATAATAATAATAATAATGACTTCAACATATATAGCGCTTTTCAAGGAACCCAAAGCTTTTTACACAGTGAGGGGGAAAGCCCACCTCATCGACCACCAATGTGTAGCACCCACTTGGGTGATAAACGGCAGCCATTTTGCACCTGAACTCTCACTACACTCTCACTTCCTATATACGCCAATTAGGAAGGAGAAGGATAATTAGGTGGCCATGATTGAAGTGAAGCCTGGTTGGGAATTTGGCCATGACACCGGGGTTAACACCCCCTACTCTTACCATGAGTGCAATGGGATTTTTAATGACCACAGAGAGTCAGAACACCCGTTTAACATCCCATCCAAAAGACGGCATCCTATGCAGGGCGGATGTCCCCATCACTACCCTGGGGCATTGGGAATGATCTTTAGACCAGAGGGAAGATTGCCCCCTACTGGCCCTACAACACCACTTCCAGCAGCACTGGTCTCACATCCATGGACTAAGCAGGCCCGACCCTGCTTAGCTTTAGAAGCAAACCAGCAGTTGAATACAGGGCGCTATGATGCTGGCAGAAATGAGTAAAACTGCCTAAAGGTGACAGGGTCAGATTGCTCAGTGGTTAGGGAGTCAGACTTGTTACCCTATGTTGCTCCAGGGGGATGTCCCTGTATATAAGTTGCTCTGGAGAAGAGCATATGCTAAATGACAAAAATGTAAAATATAAAAATTGTGACAAGGTCGACCATTTATTCATATGGACTATTCTAATAATATCCTAATTGTAAGTGTTGTCATTTTAACAATGCATTTGCATTCTTTAATTAAAACATTGCAAAGTAGTAAATGTGGCATTGTCAGTAGTTTTACTCATGGCCCCAATTAAAAATATATATATCTGGGCCCCCATCTTAAATATATTCATATTACAGTTTTTCCCGATTGCTAAAACACTAAAAGTGAATGCCCAGACCAAAGCGTTGAAACTGTACCATCTGCGTGCATTTTGTACACACAGGCACCAAAAGAATAAATACATTGTTGGCATGGCACCGTAAACAATTCTGTAACACACGGTGCAAAACACTACACACATTGGCCAGTGATGAAACACTGTGACGTCAGCACGTCCATTCAATAGTTAAAACACACAAAACATTAGCAACACCCCCTGCACACACAGTAAAACACCAATCAGAACACCAATCAGTCACTATACATATAATTCAGGTATGAGCACCTGTCGTGAGACAATCGTGAATATGGAAGACCAAGGGGAAGGAGAAGATGAGGAAGAGACGGGAAGAGGGAGAGGTGAATGGGGAAGAGACGGGGGAAGAGGGAGAGGAGATAGAGGAAGAGACTCTGGTAAAAACCATACATCGGGACTGAAACATCATCGGCCAAAGGGCCATCGAGAACGTCCCCGGGCAGTGCGGGGGCAACATCACCATGTGTGCGGCCATTAGTGGTCAGGGGGTCGTCCATCACCATGCCACTCTGGGTCCATACAACACTGCACACATACTGAAATTTCTGGATGCACTACATGCCGCGGTCACATAGGACCGACCAGGGCAGCCCATGTTTGTTGTCATCTGGGATAATGTCAGTTTCCATCGGGCTGCTCTGGTCCGGGACTGCTTCACCAACGACGACCATTTCACAGTGCTGTACCTGCCCCTTTATTCCCTGTTCCTCAACCTGATAGAGGAATTATTTTCGGCATGGCGGTGGAAGGTCTATGACCGCCTACCACATGCACGTGTGCCGCTCCTGCGAGCAATGGAGGAGGCATGCGGAGACATCAAGGTGGGGTCGATCCACGGCTGGATATGCCACGCCCGGCGATATTTTCCCCATTGGGAGAACATCGCCTGTGATGTGGACGAGGTGACGTCGCCCGACCCCAATCAACGGAGTGATCCCTGACTTGTAATGGGAGTTGTTTTACTACCTGTACAATGTATCACTGAGACTTGGTTGCGGGAATAAAAACGGTTTAAACACTACAAATGACAGAAGTGTCTTCAGTAAGTTAACCAGTGTGTTGTGTCTGTTTGACTGTTTATTGTTCAGGCGCATGTGTGTTCCCTATCGATCTAAAGAGGGCCTTTTGAAGTCAGAGTGTTATTTAAGTTTTGATTGCAGAATTGCAGTTTTGACATGGCAGTTCAAATGTTAATTTCCAAGTGTTGTGTAAAGAATTCTTGTGTGTTGAGTTTTGACATGATGAGCCAAATTTAGCATTTTGTGTGTTAACAATTGGAAAAAACTGTGATAGTATACATTATTATTAAGATCTGAACACTGCCTGCAGTCATCGTCTTTCAATACCAGATTGTTTTTGTCATTGTGTCTCTAACTAATTTAACACCTATGCCAAGCTATTTCATCCAAAACTATACTGAACAACACTAGAAAAGCAATTTCAAAGTAGTTACCGCGTTACAGTTCATATAAACACATCAGTCAATTGACTGAGGAAAAATAAAAGCATCTTGCAAAAATGCCACTGATGTTACAGACCAGTTTATGTGGAAATAAGTCAAATTGATGTATTGAACAACAATAGAAATTCTATATTTTCAGTGTAGGCCCACTGTTTCCTGGTGCATGTGTGTATTCCCATCATGGAAAATCTATTGATCTTAATTTATTAATTCAATTGATGTCCTTATTTGAACACCAACATAGGAAGTCATTGAAATTGTTGCATTTTGTGTCTATATGTTTGTTCAGTATAAAGAGTAAAATGTCACATAGAATTATGTACATCATGCACTACTAACATGGCAGATTATTATATAATGTAAGTTAATAAAGCAATGTTTCAAATACCTACATAAAGAGGATAATGAGCCACAAGAGTGGTTTCATACTTTTGATAAGTATTGACCAGTCTTTCCTAATCATATGCCTTACCTCTCTATCCTGGTTCATTCTCCTATTTGTTGACTAACAATGCTTTCACTCTGTCCTTCTGCACTACCTGCATCTGACTGGCTGGCAGCACTTTCTGCAGAGGAGGATAGGCAAAGGCAGTGTTTATTAATGTGCATATTATGACAACTAAACCATAATTTGTAGCATATGGAATAATCTGATTTTGTAAAAGCCAGGGATTGACTGTTGGATAACTAGCTATCCTATCTGTGTACCTTGCCCTTTAATATTTTTTCACATCCACCACAAAACATACGTTTTGATTTGTATACACCAATGTTAATAGGATTTTCAGCTTTAAAACGGTGTGCAACTTGTGTATCAATTGTTAATATTGAGCTCAGTAGAGCCAGTTAATGAAGATATTCCACCGTTCTTTGTTCATTTTCAGTGCGATGTACATCACACAGCGATGCTTCTGCGTGCTGCATGTTATCCTGTCTGATGGATAATATTAGATATTGCATTTTAGCACACATGTTAGATTCCTTGCTACTAATTTAAAAGTTAAACAATATGAATAGGCCAGCTAGCCGGAAACTTGTGTCTAAAAACGCAAGCATTGCTGAGTAGCGATTAGTCAACTCATCGTATCAGTATGTGAGAATTGAATTTTGGATAATGTGAATTTATGTTTTGGGGAAAGTGAATGGTATACAATCTTATAGTATTAAAGTATTTAAAATATTATTCACAAAATATAACACCAGCCAAGAGGGCACTTTTAAGTGTGATGGGAAAGGGGGAGGAGCTCAAGTCCCCTGAGGTCTGTCTGTGCACGTGCCTGATAGTTCAGCAATCTGAGTTCCTGTGGTATCACTTTGAATCTTCCATCCCATTCAGGTTTCCCATTAGTGTTGTTCGATTACAGAGGTTTTCAACCTATGAGCCGTGAAGACTCCCCAAGTGTGCCAAGATTATCTTTTTTAATCTGATGTGTTATTTTTTTATTGAGTGAATGTCAGTGTGCTGAATGTTAGATAGGATGTATGGTTTAATGGTCAGGGACTAAATTATGTTAGGAATACAATTTTATATAGCCTATTGTTTTCATTAACCTATGTTAGGCATATTCTTTATATGAAACTGGTTAAATCATCTAGAACTGAAGATCTTTTTTTTATTGCCTTTAATATTGATGTTCAACTACTACTTCAAACTGTTCTTTTTTCTGCACTATATGTATTAAGTGACTACATACACAGCAAAAGGTACAGTGTTAAATCAACACCCTAAGTGTTTAATTAACACTGGACATTTTGCTGTGTACAGTACAGCTCTGGAAAATATTTGAAGACCACTGCAAAAAGAAAGTTTCTCTGGTTTTACTGTTGTGTTTGGGTAAAATAAAAGAAATGTTGTTTGATTCCATAAATTACTGACATTTCTTCCAAATTCTAAATAAAAAGATTGTCATTCAGACCATTTATTTGCAGAAAATGACAACTGGTCAGAATTACAAAAAAGGTACAGTGTTGTCAGACTTTGAATAATGCAAAGAAAATAAGTTCATAATAACTCATAAACAACACAATGCTAATGTGTTAACTTGGGAAGAGTTCAGAAATCAATATTTTCTGTAATAATAATAATAATTGTATAATAATAATGATTGGCTTTCATGAGTGTTGGCATGCTCTCCATCAGTCTTTCACGTTGATGTTGGGAACCACTGCCCTAATATATGTTACGTTACATGTATAGAATGTTGGTTCTCTCTACTCATGTCTTCTTCTTCTTCCTTCTTCTTCTTCTTATTATTATTATTATACACCCCAGTATGATGGTTCAGAGGACTTTGTTTACATGTTTAGACTATATAGTTTGGCTCTTCTTTCTAATGTCTTATTATTATTATTATTTTACACCACAATATGATGGTTCAAAGGGCTTTGTTTACATGTAGACAGTATATAGGTTGGCTCTCTATCCTCATGTCTTCTTCTTCTTATTATTATTATTATATTTTATTGCTTCCACTATTTCTATCCTTTCTTGTTTTTACTATTACAACTGCAATTACTGTACATTACTGTACTCTTGTGCATGTGACAAATAAACTTAAAACTTAAAATATGTTGAAATTAAAGATCTCCAACTATATTTCATATATGTGAAATATATTCAGTTAGACCCCATTGAATTTCTTGGCGAACATTGCATTTATCAGCAGAATGCTACGCACACCATACATAAACATCTCTGTTTGAAAAAAGGAACACACTATGTCACCTGGTCCTGGTGCTCCCCCTGTTGGTGTGTCAAGGTTCTCGCAGTTGGGGTCTCCAGCCTTCTGAAGCCACTGCTCCAAAACCGCCCTAATTACCTGGTGCACATGTTGTGCGTCAGGCTCATTTAGATAGTATTCATGGGTCTGTTGGTTAGGGGAATAGCCATGGGTTATTGTTCCAGTCATTAGTGTGTGTGTTACTACTACTACAACGACTGACGCTCTACTTTTGTACCTACGTATTGCTTTCCAGTCATTTGTTATCCTGTGGGAGGTCAGTCTTTTTGTTTGGGTTTTACTCTTGCCCTGTATTTTGTTTGCCAGTTGGCACCTGTTTTCTTACGCTGTATCCTCATTAAAGTATGGACATCCTGCATCTGACTCCTTCTAACCGCACCAAAGCTTTTGCATCAAGCATCACAGGAAAACAATTGGTGTGCCTCCGTCTATAACACCCGCTATTGTAGCTTTCTAGGTATTTACAACCTCCAGCGCAATTTTATAGCCAGTGCTCCATTCCAAATTAGGAAGATTATGATTTACATTCTAACGTCATCATTGCATGGTTATATACATTAGATTTCAAAATGGCAAAAGGGAATGGCTATAAAACACAAACAGGTCAGGTCCAAGCACAGATTTTTGACAGCCCAGTGGTCGGTTAAGTTGCTTTGTATTTCATGGTTCACTTTACAGCACTCTCCGAGGAAAAAGACCAATACTTAAAAGTAAGGGAAGCATTGTTATGCAAATCCTCTCTTAGGCAATGGCACCAAGGCATCTCCTGCTGCACGATTGAGCATCAGCATGAATGTATTCCTTTTCTTCCTTTATTTTCATTTTCCTAACACAATCACGCAGCCCTCATCATATTCCTCCAGGCCTCCTCCATGACATTCTTTATCACATGCAGAACTGGGTTCATCCTCTTTCTGCTCTTTATCTCGTACCCCAGAGCAATTACTCTCCGTCTGGAAGGCAACAGCGCCTGCGCCGTCATTCCTCACATTGTCATTATTTGGAGATTTTTATTTCTTCCTCAAACATGACAACAACCTCACGTCATTCGCTGTCAGCAATGAAGGCTGCCTCTCAACGGTGATGCCCGTTTCCTGGATTAAAGTAAAGCTGTGCTTTGGGCCAGTGAGTAGTGACTGAATAATGATAGGGTTTTTTCTTCTACCGAATGAAAGACGAAGCCCACATTCTGACCCCACTTTGAAGTATGACAGGGACAAGACGGTGGAAACATAAACATGCACACAGAAAAATAGAGTGGCCATGTGTGTCTCAGTCACTAGACAATGGTGTTTGCAGCACCAACTGTTGTTGGTTTTATTTCCACTGGGGGCATTCATAGATAAAATACAGGTATTAATGTATTTATTTTGTATTTATACAATATTTTATTTGGTTTGATGAGTTTTGTATTAATCTTTTAATGCATCCTACTGAATACAACCTGTGGATATTTGCTAGGCAAAGTTGAAGGTAAAAACCCTGTCCCGAACACCTCTGAATACATTTACTAACAGCTGAATCATGTCCTGCGAGTGGCTCTTGACCTCTTCCAAACTCACATATTTTTGTCAAACCTAGTGTTTTTTGTTTTGCATTACCATTACACTATGCTATTTTATTTAATTTCTGTGCAGTACTACCACTGCGATTCTACTACAGCATGTGCAGTACTACCACTGCGATTCTACAATAAACTCATTGTGATTTATTAGAAATTAATGTAGATTTAGTCAAACTTATTGAATCAATTTATATTTACCTTATTAGCCTGTCAGTACATGCAGTATACAAGTCTACACTGCCGACAAAATATATACAGAAGCTTTGGACCTTAAGCTCACAGAAGTCATTATTCGCACTTCATGTTGGTTGAAATCCAAGAGTGAGTAATGGCTGTATTTGTTTGAAAGATTCTCTTTTTTATACATCCCAGAGCTTAGCAAGTTTCCTCTCTCAATGAAGTAGTCATACTATCAACAGTGCGTCACATACCTTTTCTAGTTTTTTGTCTTTGTTGTGAAGTTCATGACCTTTGACTACATAGCAGAACTACGTAAAATCAGAGTAAAACAAAAGCCTAATCAACACATCTTTTGTAGACCCCATATATAATAAGCATCTCAATATCCCATTTCCAAACAAAAAGTCTTTCCACTGGCCCTTCAGTTGCTCTTTTCTTGTTTGCTAATTAAGCGTACTCTAGAGGAGAATGTAAACAACTTAACTTGATTGCCTTCGAGGATCAGAGAAGTGTTAGAGTGACTAACAAAATCAATGGGGGAGACCATGATTACTGGAAGTTTAGATAGCTGGTTGCTAAAGCTAGACTAATTTACCAATCTAAAATTGTTTTGCTAGCATGGGCTAATTGAGTGGCTGTAACTTAAAAACTGCTGATGCACAACTAAATACACAATCAGATTTTTAACTTTGTATCTAGTGTATCCTAATATCCAAACTCTGAAAAGTGTTGGCCGCTTCTAATCACTCAGCTACCTGAATGTGTACTGATAAACCATATGGCCTTAAAAAGAAAGGCACGGTACATTTAAACTCTTATGGACACGGCCAGAAGAGGACTGGCCACCCCACGGAGTCTGGCCCTTCTCTAGGTTTCTTCCTACATTACATGTAGGTTTTACAACTCCACCTGGGATAGGATATATATCTAGCCAGTGTGCTTCAACATTCATTGTTGCTTTGCTCTTTGAAGCTTTAGGCTGTGTATGTGTAAAAACCCTTTGTGATAACCGCTGATGTAAAAAAGTACTTTATAAAATACATTTGGTTGACTGATTGATTGAACTAGGATGTAAACTGGAACCAATGAGCTTAGAGTAGAGCACTCCTCCTCCGGTGAAGACCACAATTAGCTTGCAGGCATCCGGCCCCTCAACAATGAGTCACTATAGCAAAAGGAGGCATCTGTATCCCATCATCACTCACCCACTCTGATGGTGCTAAGCCATTTATACCGTTCCCTGGGGGACCCCCGGGCACGGCTAGAATGCTGCACGAGTTGATTTTTGTTGAATAACAACTTGTGAATATCAAATCCAACCTTCCTTTTGTTATGTCCTTATAATTAATAAACATTATATATGCCACAACTTACCAGCTGGATAGCATTGTCGAAGCGTCGGCCCTGTGATCATACCACACTCGCCTGCTCATATGAGTCAACACAGAACTGCAAACATGTAATTATGTGTTTCTAGAATGCCTCCAATGGAGAAGCTTAAAATGCTATGAGTGAGATATCAACCGTGTGGACTCAAACAGCTGTGATTTCCACCTTCTAACTGACGTGCACTCCATTGCCTTTGCATGGTGAAAATTGCTTGAACCTCTTCTTTTTTTCTCTCCAGAGAAATCGACATAATACTGTATGCTGTGTGTTGTGGAGCAATAGTTTAGCATAGTGCACGGTCAGGCACAGTAGTTACACAATTTTTATTTTTGCCATTTGCATTTTTATTCTTCCACTGCACATATAGTGTGGCAGAAGCAATTAAAACAGTGTCACAAGCGGACAAGAGTTTTATCCAGTGTTGGAGAAATCATTTATTCATGCACCCGCAAAGTCAGCAGTGAAGAGGTAAGCAGTTTGGAGACACTCAGCCTAGTGGCAAAATCTGAACATTTTTGAATCAAGATTAGTAGAAGAGGAAAAAAAGCAATGGGCAATACAAGCCATCTGTGTGACTAAACACCAGTCGATCCTGTAGTCAAGGTGATGACATGCTATAGGTTCAACTCACAGTACAAATGTCTGCTTGAAGCTTTACTGTACCCAGTAAACAAAAGGTTTTCTTTGCTTCTGTTGCACTTTTAAAGGGCAAAGGAAAGTGACTATATATATATTTATTTCTATACGTTCATCATCTGGATTTTCTAGTAGCACACATTACCAACCCAAGTTAATACCGCTGTAAATAAAGTAAATACCGCTAGGTTTGTAGGCCCATTGTGCTCTGATGTTCTTATTTTGTCCAACAACACTGTGATCTCCTGTCTTCAGGTGCCAAATAGGCTATTTCTCACCCAAGAAATCACTAGTACTTAGTTGTAATTACCCCTCTGCCAGTGAGTTATTAGATTCCGCCACAGTTTTAGCCAAGCATGGCATCTGTTCACTCAAAGACGCCAAGATGTAAAAAGAAAAGAAGAGGTCGAAAATATGGAACTTTTGTCCCCTTTTCTTGTGATGGAAAGACGATGGTGTTGAAATCCTTTAAATGGCTTCCAGTCTAAAAGAAAGGTTTCTGGAGCACATTGCTCTTTTGTGGTTGTGGGACATAACATCCACAAGGTCAAAGGTGGCCGTTAAGATAGAAGGGCCAGATATGGAATTCAGTCAGGACATGGAGGTTAACAACCCTAGTCGTGCTACGGTTGCTATGGGACCTTTAGCTACACTTGTTTTTGGTATTTTTCTTTTTACATTTAGAGTGACATATTTTTCCCTTTGTCAGTTCTGGGATTTGATCTTAAAAGCTTTCTGCTGCTGCCCTGCCAACAACACACTTGTAAAAAATGAGAACCAGTTGTCATTTAAAAAGATTGCAAGAAAACAATATTTTTTAAAAGCTATCGTAATCTTTTTTTTTACCATGACAAGGTAATTCAAGTGTGTTTCATAAACAACCGAATATGCCAGCTGCTTTGATTTGAGGTGACTGCTCGACGCCATGACTGACAGTATGAAATGTCTTTCCCACCCCCAAAAATTAGGTTTTCATCGATTTAAAATGCAGACCTTTTCAACCTGTACACCCGTAGTCAGTTTGCATATTAATGTTAATTAGATGTTTGGTGAATTATTGTTCGCAAAGGACAACATATGCAGCATAACAGGTGCTTCATGCTGATGGAAGCTGTGCAGCACAACGCCGGCCATCAGTCATAGAGGTCGGTTTGACCGCCTGTGACCTTTTCCCGCTCTTAGACGGACAAAATGCAACTCCTCGCTTCCAATGAGTTTGAACCCTTCAACTGTAAGGCAAGTGTTTATTTTTGCATCCCCCCGACTTTGCTGTTAATTCACAGTGCTCCAACTCTATACAGCTCAATACATTGTTGTGGGTTTACAGTACAGCACAGCTGTGTCCTGCTGGTGTGGCAAAAATTGTTATCTTCATGAAAACTGCCTTCAACTTTTGATACCATCCTGAGACATGTATAAAGCAGCTTATAGAATTATCTATGCGCAACAATATGACCAACAGGGCAAAGCCACTTCCTCCACATCCGCCCCATGCTTACTTAGTTCAGCTAGCTTGAGTCCCTATCCCTCTTGTGCTGGATTTGTTCAAGTCACTGCCCTATTTTCCTTGCTAAACATAGAGTATTCTGCCATACACTATAGTGTCTGCATGATGCATGTCATTGTCAAAAAAGCACATGAATTTAGGTTTTACTGACACCTGGTGGCGGTAAGACACCGGTACTAGCCAGCCTCTCCAAGGGAATCGTCCCTGTTGATTTTTTGAAGCTGCAGAAAACGTGAGAGCTACTGACTGCGATGGTAGCAGGCAGTGTTTATAGGTCGAGGCCCCCCGTTTTATAAAGTTTGACAGTGCAGTCGCGGTGAACAATGTTTGTCACCCTGCACAGACACAGCGCAAGAGTGCCATCTCAGCCAATGAGACGCTTACCACAGACTGATAATACTTGTCACTGGAGCATCGCTCCAAACCCTCTGGTAATGCCTTGTGTTTAATTAGCATAAACACAGAATCCCATTACCATACTATTAAATCCTTAATGATAAAAAGGCATTGTTGAAAAGGGGGACAGGGGAAACAATGCCCCCTTTACTGAGCTAAGATCTTTGGAGAGGAGACCATATAACCAGTGCTCTTTGCCAGGCTAGTTATTGACCTAATGTAAAGGCATGGATATGTTAGTCACACAGTGTGAGGTGGTTGTTAACAGAGATGTTCTCCATGTTTTCACACACTTAAATGAGATGGAATGAGAAGGCTGTGAAGGCCAGATGGAGTGCTTTGAGCCTTTAACGTTTTGGTGCAGATTTGTGAGGTATAATACAGAAATTAATAGAGGAGATCACATTTTTTCTCAAGTGGCCTTCCGCAATTGGGAACAGTCTGTCATTCTGTAAGACTGGCTTGCCGGTTTTAATGAATTGTGCCTTATTTTAGATCAGACTTTTGGTTAAATATACTTTGTTTTTTAAGTATATTGTTTAATTTTCACATCTTGCACAAATGTCCAAATTGAATACCCATACACACACACTCTGAAATACTTAGATGCTTTTCCCATTTGTTGCACTCCATCCCTGAAATATTACATGTATTACTGTTTTACATGAAATATTCCTACATAATAGTTAAGAAGAGTAACATGGAGTAGCATGAGTGAGTAAGTAAGTTCTCACTATGTATTAAATATGTCCCTGTCTGTCTCTACATAAGCACGGAGATTAAATAAAAACAGCAATATACACTCTTCGGCCACTAGTTCAGGTACACTGTTTAACTGCTCGTTAGCAAAAATATCGAATCAGCCAATCACGTGGCAGCAAGTCAATTAATTTAGGCATGAAGACATGGTCAAGACAATCGGCTGAAGATTAAATCAGGCATCAGAATAGGAAAAAAATGGGATTTAAGTGACTGTGAATGTAGCATGGTAATTGTGTCAAGGTGAATATCCCTTTTTAATGGCAGAGGTCAAAGGAGAATGGACAGACTGGATCAAGCTGATAGAAAGGCAACATTAACTCAAATTGCCACTACAACCAAGGTATGCAGAAGAGCATCTCTGAATGCACAACACATTAAACCTTGAAGCAGATGGGCTACAGCAGCAGAAGACCACATCGGGTGTCACACCTGTGCTAAAAATAGGAAACTGGTGCTACCATTTGCACAGGCTCACCACATTTGGACAATAGAAGATTGGAATAACATTGCCTGGTCTGATGTTGAGTCAAAATTTGACATAAACAACATGAAAGCATGGATCAATTCTGCTTTGTATCAATGGTTCATGTCGGCGGTAGGGGTGTAATGGTGTGGGCGATATTTCTATGGCACATTTTGGGCCCCTTAGTACCAATTGAGCATTGTTTAAATGCCACAGCCTACCTGAGTATTGTTGCTGACCATGTCCATCCCTTTATGTCCACTTTGTACCCATCTTCCAATGGCTATTTCCAGCAAGATAAAAGCTCCATGTCACAAAGCTCACATCATCTCAGAAAGCCCAATGGATGTGCAGCCGACAAATCTCACACAACTGCATGATGCAATAATGTCAATATGGAATAAAATCTCGGAGTAATGTTTCCAGCATCTTATTGAATCGATGCCCGAAGAATAAGGCCGTCCTGAAGGCAAAAGGAGGTCCAACCAGGTTCTACAGTAGCAAGGTGTACCTAATGATGAGTGTAAGTGGAGGCTTTCTTTTTCTTAGATTTACTGATACTGTTAGTAATGAACTGAACCAAGAAAAGAGTGTTAGAAAAGTAGAAAACACATGTATTTCATATGAAGTTTAGAATTCAATCATTAAAGAAAAGAATAACAAAAAATGTAGATTTACGGAGTTTCCAATTAATGTTCTTCCTAATGAATGGCTATGGTTATTAGCTAATATACTAAAGCAGCAAAAATGTAATATCACTGTATATTTCACATTTTTATGGTATTTATTTATTTTATATAGAAGTTCAACAAACTAAGTTTTTACTTAGCTTTCTTCAATGTGGTTTCATACTGTCCTGACCAGCCGTGGTCGGTGGATCTTAATTGGGGAGGACGGGCTCGTATTACGCTCGGGACCGGAGTGAATGGAATGGTGCGCAACGCACAAAACCCAGTGTTTTTTGTTTTGCACACTGGGTTTTGTGCGTTGCGCACCATTCCATGGAGGAAAATGGGGAGAATTTTCTAAATATATATAGAAATAATGTAATGTTTTTGAAAAATAAAAATACAAAAATTGTGTTTTAGGATTGGTAAATGTTAGGAACTAGCATATTGGATCCAGGTGTTGAAAACATAAACTTAAAAAAAAAAATGTAGATATTCATATAAAATGTAAAAATGTCACATATTATGATATTGACTGCCAATTTCTTTACATTTTGACACATATGTACATATACATGTATGTACTGTACACAAGGCCATTATTTGTTTCCACCATAAATACCCATATAAGACATAGGTTCTGTACATGTGACCATATATTAGATTTCTGTATGGGCACAGTGTTTGTCAACTTGCATGGTAGTATTTTATATAATATATTAATTTTAGTCCATGCTTTTTTGTTACAAAGCACTGCATAATTTACGGAATCATTTTATATACATAGCTTATTGGACTTTTAAAATCTCAAGGAATACATTTTTACAATGCTTGTGGTCGCAGTAGAACCTCTGAGATATTGAGGCCACTCATTATTGGCAATAAGCAAACAAATCTGAGAAAATATGTTTTGGGTTACAAAAAGGGGAATAGTTAATTTCCAAGTTTTTTGACGTGTTAGCTAGCAAAATGTTCAGGCCATCTCTAACTTCAATGCTTTTGTTAAATCAGGACACATTGTACCGTACATAATCAAATGGACTGACAATATTCGACCAGGAACTTCCTCTTGGTCTACCCCTACATAGAGTACATGTCTCCCTAGCCTCTAGTTTTTGCTGTACTCTCAATAAAAATATCCCACAAAAATACTGTATCTTGAAACATTGTTTACCTTGACATTGAGCACTGTATAATGAAATGTATAATAGCAATAGCCTAGCATTTCCCCACTGACGAGAGACAGCCTGACATTCTGTATGCTGTGATCTGGTCAAATAGCACAGCTACATACAGAATTCCTTATTCTCCTCCTATTTGACACATCTACAAACTTGGTATGCATTTTGTATGGGCAGATTCTGCAAAGAAGGGCAGGTGCAAATCCAGCGTTAGCACTTATGACTTCCAAACCAGCAGGTTGTTCTGGGTGGATGGAGATGGCCCGCAATTTCAATGACATGTTGTTGTGAAACGTTTCACCAAATGTATTGCTTTGAGCAAAGGCTAAGCCAAGCGAGTTGAAATGAGTGCAAACATTGTCAAGGAAATCTAGCAATGTTCAACAGCTACACATTCTATAGACACTTCATTGCATAGGACAGACACTTTTTAATATTTACATAAAGGAATTGCCAATCAAATCAAACGTTCAGTCACCCGCTGTAGGTACATGTTCACATATTTTCCGGAGATTACAAAGCTTAGTGGGTACATCACAGCAGCCATCTGTCAACATCAATTTTATATATTTCATGTTTTGCTGATAAGTCTTTAATATTGTCAGATAATTATGATAAAAAACAATAAATCATGAATGATTTGGGCTGATCACACTTGTAAAACCTACAGTATAAGTACTCTTTTAAAATAAATATTATATAATACACAAAGCCAAATCTCTTTTGAATTTTTTCTCCTCTTTTAGTTTATTAGGATAGTGATCACATTTGTTTTGTAAGATAATCAAAAGGTAGAGGTCAATAACTACCATATTCGAGAGGCTGAAAGCCACAGTGCATCATGGGTAAATTATTACATCTGCAAATAGCAATGACAATGACTGAAGCAAGGGGATTTGTAGACCAGTCAGTCAGCAGTTACCTGTTTCTAGTCACTCAAAACAGCTTATATGAGAAGCAATTGCATCTTGCAACAGCATTCTCGTAGCCTACACTCTGGTGAGTTTGTCATCACATGGGAAGTGTGATTTTTCCATACACAGGTAGGTAAATAAAGCTACTTGAACTGCCTTTCGAATACATCGCGTTACAAATAATTATGCAAATTATATTTTACACCGATTTTCCTAAATAATCGATGCAAATGACAAGTCACCACCCGTTAGGGAATAAGTCAGATTTCATTGGACAACCACCCAATGAAAACAGTATTTTTTCAAAAAATAAAAAAACTCAAAATGAACTGTTCCAAATAATTATGCACAACAGAGTTTCAAAACATTTTATAGGTTGTAAAGAACTGAAAATGGGCATTTGTTGAATTTGCAGCATAAGGAGGTCATATTTACTGAAATCAAAAGCAATTTCAATGAAACATACCTTAACAGGGCAAGTTATAGTACACGTTAACTTAGGACCCCTTCTTTGATATCACTTTCACAATTCATGCATCCACTGAACTTGTGAGTTTATGGAGAGTTTCAGCTTGAATATCTTTGCAGGATGCCATAATGGCTTCTGAGAGCTGCTGTTTTCATGCGAACTGCCTCCCACATTCATAGATTGTTTGCTTGAGGATGCTTCAAAGGTTCTCAATAGGGTTGAGGTCAGGGAAGGATGGGGGCCACACAGTGAGCTTCTCTTCTTTTACGCCCATAGCAGCCAATGACATAGAGGTATACTTTGCAGCATGAGATGATTTTGCTACGGAAGGCACAGATCTTCTTTTTGTACACTGGAAGAAAGTGATCAGTCAGAAACTCTATATACTTTGCAAAGGTCATTTTCACACCTTCAGGGACCCTAAAGGGGCATACCAGCTCTCTCCCCATGACTTTGGCCCAAAACATGACTCCACCACCTTCTTGCTGATGTTGTAGCCATATTGGGACATGGTGGCCAGGCACTAACCATCCACTACTCCATCCATCTGGACCGTCCAGGGTTGCACGGCACTCATCAGTAAACAAGACTGTTTGAAAATTATTTCTTGGCCCACTGCAACCGGTTCTGCTTGTGAGCATTGGTTAGGTGTGGCTGAAAAGTAGGTTTCTATACAACTGCAAGCCTCTAGAGGATCCTACACCTTGAGGTTCACGGGACTCCAGAGGCACCAGCAGCTTGAAATACTCGTTTGCTGCTTTGTAATGGCATTTTAGCAGCTGCTCTCTTAATCCTAGGAATTTGTCTGGCAGTTTGCCTACCTTCCTCATTATGCCTTTGTCTGAACGAACCTGTCTGTGATCTGAATCAGCCAAATATCGCTTCACGTTTAAATCTACGATGATCACATTTAAGTGTTTTTGAAATATGTAATGTTTTCATACCTTGTCCAAAGCATTGCACCATTTGACGTTTTTCCACAGGAGAGAGATTCTTTTTCTTTCCCATATTGCTTGAAACCTGTGGCCTGCTTAATAATGTGGAGCATCCTTCTTAAGTAGTTTTCCTTTAATTGGGCTCACCTGGCAAACTAATTATCACAGGTGTTTGAGATTGATTTCAGTGATACAAAGAGCCCGGATTTTGATTGAAAAACAAAATATTTAACATTTATGACGATTACTTCCAATTTGCACAGTTATTTGGAACGCGGTGTAGTAATTTATATTGGAAATCTCTTTCTAGCCATTAACCTGTCAATGCATACGAAGGACTTCACAGTTGGTAATTTACAACATCAGAAAGCTCTACACTTTGCCAAACACATGAAAATAGGGCTTATAAATGTATGCTTTTGCACATATGCGTCTTTAGAACCAAAGAGCCTGTAATTAAGAAATATATCAAATGTCACATAAACCATCAAGCATAGCTTATTTCATGTCAAAAACATTAACAAGATGAATGATAACAGTGAAGTGCATATAATTGTTACTAGAAATTGAGGCCCTGTATAATACCCACATAAGTCTCTTCAAGCCACAGAGCATGGCCTACATATTAGCCCAAGAGTCTAACCGCGGAACTAAGGCATACACCTCAATATCTGCAATACAACAGTCTATTTATAGCCTTCGTAAGTAATGGACACATTTCCACTGAAAACAGGATAATATGTATGCACCACTGCATTGTCTCCATCTTCAATTAGGAAGAGTTCCTCTTTGTGAGCTCATGTGCACACGGCAGTGACTTCACTCTCAATGTGTTCCCTTTCTGATCAGACCACATTAAGCATCGGCACAGAATCACTTAAAGCCGGGGCCGTGTGCAGCTCATTCAGCACCGGAGAAAATGAGACTTTAAATCCAACGGCATGTTCTTTTTCCGCGTCTACATTAGGCTACTCATTCAGCGCACAATTCAACGAAACACGATCGTAATAATCACTACGAAGATAATGCTGTTAATTATCATTTAGCGGTAATGCAAGCAGTGGTTTTAGTCTCAGTAGTGGTTTAGCTATCGCTGCTACTTGCGTAAGCCAAAGCATTTCATCAGATTTTTATAGAACTTACAATAAGGGCCCATAGGCTATAAAATCTTAAAGGCCATCTCTTTATGTCCTAGACATATGCTTGCAACAGCAGTTCTGCTTGCAACAGCAGAATACATGTTAGATCGTTGTCAGTATACTGGTTTGCTGTGTATATGTAGTCACGTTGAGTGGGTTCCTTCCACTTTATATTAATTAAGTAGCCTTGCAGGAACCTTGGCTCGTGCGAGTCGGAACGACACACAGGAGCAGGAGTCACTGTGTGTGTGTGTAGCCTGAGGCAGCATGATGTACAAGTACACCCTCTGGACGGGACGCTAGTCTATCACAGTGCCTTACCCCCAATCTATCTCCTTAATGCTGATTGCCAAACAGAGACACCAGGTCTCATTATTGCAGTCCTTGGTATGACTCGACCGGGAACCAAATTTTCCAACTTCCAATCTCGCGGTGGACACTAAAAATTCAAGGTCATTGAAAAAGGTTAACCCCTTATATTAGAGCACGTGTATTTACCTGCCGAGTACTTTTCAGCAGCGTTAGTTTCTCTTCACCCCGCTTATGCACATAGTGGTGTTCATTTGTATATTAGAGCACGCGTATTCACCTGGCGAGTACTTTTCAGCAGCGTTAGTTTCTCTTCACCCCGCTTATGCACATAGTGGTGTTAATTTGTATATTAGAGCACGCGTATTCACCTGGCGAGTACTTTTCAGCAGCGTTAGTTTCTCTTCACCCCGCTTATGCACATAGTGGTGTTAATTCGTATATTAGAGCACGCGTATTCACCTGGCGAGTACTTTTCGGCAGCGTTAGTTTCTCTTCACCCCGCTTATGCACATAGTGGTGTTAATTTGTCAGTTACTAAAAGCATTCTGCATCCAATTAAAGCCATTCACTTTCAGCACGAGTATTTTGAGATTGCCTTTATTGATCGCACGTCGCCATTAGTCACTCCAACGGCAAGAATGTTTCCGCTGTACAAACCCACCATTATACAAAAGACTTGGTAAGTGGAGCCTTGGCAAACACAGGGATGCAGTTTAGTTTGTTACACATTTGTCGACTGTTAATTAGGTACACAGGATTGATCAACTAAACAAAACGAATATGCGTATCACATTGTGAGCACAATAGGTCTGTAACACACCAGGCTAGTAAACAGCCGCTAACGTTCTGACAACACAGTACCACTAAAATCAGTGGAGGCCGGTGAAACTTAATTAAGGAGGATGGGCCCCTATTCATTTCTGTACTGGAGTAAATGGTTTGGAGTTAAACACATTGAACCCAGTGTGAGATACCATTCCATTTACTCCAGACATTAATTTGCACCCCCTCAGTTAAGGTTCACCAGCCTCCACTGACTAAAATCCAAATCATATACCGTAATACCAATTTTTGTCAAAGCAATATCTCAGATCGCGTGTAAGATAAAAATCTAAAATGGCGTACACTAGCCAACAAAAGGATGATACCTCATTTTCAGGTTGCCGGGCTGTGGTTGTCCATCATAAATGGAGACTATGTCAAAGTCCTCTTCGAGAGCGAAGGTGTGAAATGACAGCTGGATCCTGTTCCGTTCTCCTGTGATGATGATCCATGTACAATTGGCATAGTTTGGGTAACCATGAGGAAAGCCAGGGCTTTCTATTGTTCCGTTCAGTCCTTGTACAACACCACCACAAGTTTGACCTGAGGACAAAACCAAAGACAGACATCAGACAAAATGTGGATATTTCAGTTGACCATTCCTAAAGTATACAGTACACATACCATACTGAATTTAGAATAGACCAATGGCAACAACTAACACAGTTAAATACTAGACATGAGAAGTCATTGAGGAATATTATGATTGATTTCTACAGTGTCCTGATGAGCACTCGTACTTTAGAAATTGTGGAAAGCAGCTATTTAACATCCTCAAGCATGCCAATGGATTCTTGTAGCACAACAAAGCAGTCCCATTACCCATTACAAGCCTCAGGCCTGAATACAAAAACCTCTCTTCATAAACATATATACATAATACAAAAACCAATATGGTGTGTCTGCGGTGTGTATGCCGTTGAGAGTGTTTGTGTACAGTATGTGTCTGTGTGCACATTTGTGTTTGCCTGGATTATGTTTATTTATGATTGAGAAGCATTATTCATAAAAAACAGTGTCTTCTTGCATTGGTAATTAATAACCAAAACTAAAATGGTACCCAAACCAATTTTAACTTTAATCATAATCTTACCTGGAGCAGAGCGACTTGCAATCACTATTCTGAAGTTACCAAGGAGGTAATTACAACACATACAAGAAGCTTTAACAGGTCATTATTGCCAAGGAGTGTCAACTCTAGCCTTTCAGGGACCCTAAGAAAGATTTTGTCAGGGACCCTACTTTCAGTAGGGTGTCTGTTTTAAATGTATGTGAAAACATGAAAAAGGGCAAAAATATGTGGTTTTCAATGATGTACAGACTTGGTGAAAAGTTTAGAGAATGGAATCCCATTGAATCAGCCACACAGGTAGTCTCTTTAACTAGGCAAGCCACAGTCAGTTAAATTTACTTTAGCCAAAACCAATCAAACCAATTAGTAATGATAGGACATCAGGCCCTATAGTAATATATGGTATAGTTATTTAATTTATCACAATATTTTATTAATTTGCTCATTGCTGTCTAATTATAAGGAAAGTGTAGAACAGGGGAGGGCAACATTTTTTGCTTGAGGGCCACATTGAGTTTTTAAAATTAAGTGAAGGGCAGAGTAATATAGCCATAGTGAAAAAAAATTAGATAGCCATAGCCAAAATAAAGTTGGCCAAAAGTACCCAAATTTGAGACTCGATATCTCCCACAGTGATTAACACACTTGGGCAATCCCCCACATTATTTGCAACAGAACCTCCTTTTTCCAATGGTACCATGCATTCGTTTTTATTTTTTTAAATTCCTAACCCAGACTATTACAGAAAGACCAACCGGAATACGGAGGCAACAAAATCCACCAAAATACAGGACACGACCAAACAGAAGCAGCGGGGTAAAACGTGGGCGACATGCCCATGCTGTAACATCATGTTCACAGGTGTGGTGGACGAAGTAGGCAAACAGAGGTGGTGGTTCAGTAGGTGGGGAGCCTGGCGCGGGAAAGGTCCGAGATGACCCACCTGCTTACGGACAGGGCTCGGCACACTGGGAAATTCCTATACGCTGTAACCACAGGGTGAGCATCCGGTTTTGCAAATTTATGCAAATGAGGAAGTGCCTTAAACCTGCATTCTATCTGAATTCTAGCTGGGGGCGATACGTCTGGTTTAAAAAAAGCTCGGTTTTTGTAATAGACTTATGAGAATGAGAGACACATCTCACTTGATTTATTACCTCAGTAAACATTTTCATAATGAGTCTCAATCGCTAGATTTAAGCCTTTTGCAATGTATCATGATTTTTTAAAATTATGGTCTCGTTGATTTTATGGCGTTCGTTTGTAGGATAAGACACTCAAAGGAGTTGGCAGTTCAGTTTTTCCGGTAAGTAACATTACATTTTGTTTTACATTTTATTTTTATACTGTTTATTTAGCATTCCAATTAATATCAGTTAGCTAGCTGGATTACTCCTCCCTCTCGTCTAAATTCGTCACATCCGCAACCAAGATGTCTGTCTTCGATGACCCAAATCAGCTCTTCACAAACCAATGGGTGATTTCACACATGGCTCCATTCAGTAATTATACAATCTATGGCTGTAACTCATGGATTACCAGTGGTGTCCATCGAGTGGCTGTGGAGGTGTGGCGAAGCAGGCAGGTTCCTGCCAACTCACCACAACTCAATGGTAAAATACAGGAAGCAAGAATACTTGTTGGGATTTTGCCTGGATGTGTCCCTGAAAAGCACCAGCACCCAGCCTCTTCTACAGAGGTACCAGGTCCATGTTACACCGTCCGTAGAACCGGGACCTGATCTTGAAGGAGCTCAACATGTAGCGGGATTCGTTACCTCACTAGCGTGCCATCTAGTGCTAGGAACCAAACTGTGGTGATTTCATGTACGGTGCCTGACACTCCACCCACCTGGCCTGTAACAGCCACCATGCCTGGACTGCCAGTGCCTGAAATCCCGCCCATGCAGCCTGTGCCAGCCACACCGCCAATACTACTGGAGCTGAGAGCTCTGCCCCCTCAGCCAGTGCTGGCTGCACCCCCCACACTATCAGAACCGACAGCCTTGCACTTTTGGCTGGTGCCAGAATCCATGACCCCATGACTGATCCCAACTAGCTGTCTGCAACATGGTCTCTGTCTCCTCCTCCGGTGTCTATTCCCCTGTCTCCTTTCCCGGTGCCTGCAGCTCCGCCCCCATCACCAGCGCCTACAGAGCTACCTCCACTGCTGGTGCCTGCAGCTCCACCCCCTTCACCGGTGTCTGCAGCTCCTCCCTCATTACTCGTGACTACGGCTCCACCCTCCGGTGGGGTGTGGCCTGCGCTAACCCCAAAGGCACTGCCTTCTTTCATGTACCAGTGGTGCTTCCCCTGGTTCCGGTCCCCCATCCCTCCTCGCATTGCGTGGTTGTCGCTTCTGGAGCCATGTCTTTAGGGGGGGCTCTGTCACGACAGATGCTGTGGCATAATGGACTGTCAGCGCCCTTGTGTGCTTGACTGGTGTGTGTTCTGTTCATCTGGACCTTTCAATCAAATCATTAGGCAGATAGTTTGCTTGTGTCTATAGTCTGCACCTGTTTTTGATCACCTCATTACCCTCAGCATATATTCTCCTGTATTTTTCTAGTTAGCTGTCGGTCTTTGTCAACACAAGTGTCTGCTATGTTGTGTTTCTGTCAGTACCTAAAAGTAAGTTAGATGAGTTGTTGGATGTACCTGTCGGGAGTATGTGAATGGATTACCACACTTCAAGTTGTCTGTTAATAATGTGCCATAGTGCTGCGTAAAGAGCTAAGACTTGAGTGTTGCTATTTGTTCCAGCCTAGGTGAAGCTGTATTTATACTCCTGTGTTCAATGGTACTTTCTTATTTTTTTTAGTGAAGCCAGACTACTTTCTCCCATCTTGTAATAAACACCAGCACAATAGATTACTGCATTTGCCTCGTTCCTAACCCAGACCGTTACAGCTTCATAAGTCCCATTGTTTATCCAAATACAGTGATTGATTCGCAATTTGAAAGATCTGAATCTGTACTTTCATAAAATGTATGGGAATGTAAGGCCAGATAAAAGTGGTGGGTCACATATTTCATTGTTTTGACTGGAATTGTGGTGGACATGATAATAACAGCATTTAAAATTCAGGTTCAAAATAGTTTTGCACATGCTTTGAATGTGTGTGCTGCTGTCATAATGAGCACCCTTAGAGAATTTAGGGTTAACTGCCATACTCATAATAATGTTATTTACCTTGTCAGGTCAGGGATTAGATTCATAAAGGGTGCCTTCACTTAGTTCCTGGAGTGGGGGGGCATAAGAGCATACCCACTTCTCCAGACACTACTGGGCAGAAGAGCTTCTTCAGAGTCAGACAACTCAACAGAAATTAATTTGTCAACTACCCAACCATAATTAAAAGGCCAGGTGCAGCCTCCGCAAGGTACCAGTACCACTAGCAGCACGGAGCCTGTTGATCATGTAGCTTTTTACCAAAGAGCAGGCTGCTATCCCTCCCCTATGATATGAAACAACAACTTTAATAACATTGCTTGAAGTGGATTCATTCTGAGCTATATGCCCTATAATCTTTATGCCTTTATCTATAGCAACCTCTACATGTGCCTTGCAAAGGGAAGATGTACAGATGAATCAGACATCAATTAGTTAATCAGTGTATTCCCAGGGCATACTGAAATATGTAAACATCATATTCCTAATCTTTAATAATATTTTTTCAACCCCAAAACATTTTTTGTAGTTTCTGAACTGCTAACACCAAAATTCCGATCAGATATTATAACTGAATTGTCTACTGTTTCTTAAATGTACGATATTTACATCTCGAGTGCGAGTGTATTAGGCCTGTTAGTAAGCGCACCCTCCTTTCTATGTTCTGAGCTCGGTTTGAACCGCATGGAATAAATAATGATTGTTTGCCACGTACTGCCTGTTTGAGTCTCCCTCTCTTTAAGCAGACTTACAAACGTGACAACACAGCACAGCTGACTGCTTTTTAATTTTCTTTTAATGTACCTTTACCCATTAAAAAAATAAACACACATAATATGAACAAAAGCAATATGTTATAGTATCATTTATACACTGTAAAAATGAAAATATATTACTTCATTGGGTTTTTTAACAGTCAATTTCGACGCTAAGGAAAAAGGCCAGTACTTGCACCTATATGTTTTTTACTTCACACACTGATTTTTCTAAACTAAGTAATTATACCTACTCAGGAAGGTTTATAATACACATTTTTTCAAATGTTTTTGGTGACCAAGATAAGTCTATGTAAGCCAAGAACCCAATGTCAGTTACGTCAATAAGTTCCAAATGTTCTAGAATAGAGTTCTTCACAAAGAAATGTTATAGAATAGAGTTCTATGCAAAGACATTTCTAGAATAGAGTTCTATGCAAAGAATGCTGGAACGGCAAGCATGGGATATGTTATCAGGAAAATATATTTTGGGAAACAAATTTCTGTGCTTTCCCAGTTCTAAAAAGTTTTAGAGAAACTATTTGTGAGCAGACTTGACAATTTCATAGATAAACATAAACTATTGAGTGAACATCAGTATGGTTTTAGAGCAAATAGCTCGACCTCAATGGCAGTTATGGAAATGGTAGAAGAGATTTCCACTTCAATGGATAATAATGAATATATATACTGTGGAGGTGTTCCTTGATTTAAAAAAAGCTTTTGACACTATTGATCATGGTTTATTAATGAAGAAAATTGAAAGATATGGTTTAAGACGGAAAGCCTATTCTTGGTTAAAAAGTTACCTTGATGATAGATATCAATTTGTACAAATAAAAGACGTTAGATCAGATTTAATGAAAGTTACTTGTGGAGTTCCGCAAGGTTCGGTGTTAGGTCCCATAATGTTTGTACTGTATATAAATGATATTTGTAAAGTGTCAAAAATATTAAAAATGGTTTTGATTGCTGATGATACAAATTTATATTGTTCAGGAAAAAATTTGGAACAGCTTCTGATTACAGTGGAAATTTAACTGATGGTCTTAAAAGAATGGTTTGATGATAATAGACTATCATTGAATTTAAGTAAAACTAAGTTCATAATATTTACCAATCATAACAGTAATAACACAGTTAAAATTAGGATTACCAATGAGGAAATAGATAGAGTGTTTGAAAATAATTTTTTAGGCGTTATAATATATCATACATTATGCTGGAAACCACATATAAAACATGTAAAAAGAAAAATGTCACAATCCATTGCAATATTACATAAAACCAAACATATTCTGAACGAACCGTCATTATATATTTTGTATTGTGCGCTCATAGTTCCATACATGACTTATTGTGTGGAGGTGTGGGATCATACATATAAAACCACTTTAAATCCAATATATATGTTACAAAAAAGAGCAATAAGGATTATAAAACATGTTGACTATTACGAACCAACTAATAAATTGTTTAATACATTACATGTCTTAAAATTTGTTGATTTTGTACAAAGTTTGTAATAATTTGCTTCCAAATTGTATCCAGAGGTTTTTCAAATTAAGAGAAAGTCCGTATAATCTAAGAGTATTGTATATGTTTAAAAAAATTAGGGCAAGAACCAATACAAAAAATCAATGTATATCTGTCAGAGGGGTAAATCTATGGAATAATTTGGATAAGGAATTAAAATTGTGTACTTCACTTTGGAAATTCAAGAAAATGTTTAAAAACAAAGTGGTAAAAAATTATACAACTCCTTGAAATGTGCACCTTGTTGTTTTTGCTTCCTTTTTTCTTTTTCCGTTTTCTCTTGTCTTGTAATAATCAATTCTAGTGCAAATGGTGACGCTCATGTGATTGATAATTATGTATAAAGGGTAGGCTTAATAAGCAAAGGCTTCAGCCTACACCTTTTTCGGTTATTATGTAAAACTTTTTTTTGTTGTGAAATATTGTCTGTGAGGACCGGAATAAATAAAATCAATCAATCAATTAATCAATCAATCAATCAATCAATCAAAGGATACAAACATTGTGAAATTTCCAACTAATTCTGACTAAAACTTCTTTTAAACTAGAATATAAAACAATCTGTGAAATCATGAGCAGAAATAAAAAGTACCAATCGTCTGGTAGAAGACATACTTTCTGTTAAATGTTTGTTAAAAATGTATTTCACTTCATGCCAAAACATTACTCAGCAGATAAATAATTAGTGAATAATGTAGAAGGTTAACATCTGTACTAGTAAATCAGTTTTTTATGATTTCAAAGAAGAGCAACATGCCTGAATACAAGTCTGCATTTCTCAAATGCTTGATTTCAGTCAAATTATCTGAAAAACAAAACACAATGGGCTACAGAACTTCTACTGCCACCATATAGGCTATTCATCAAGCCCAGTTTAAAATAGCTTGAGTGTGTTAAAAGCTGTAAATTATGTAACCAGGTGTCTCTATACGACAGCATATTTCACAAAATGAAATGACAGGCTGCAGATGGAACATTCCATTCCAGTTGTTGACGCGCGTTGAGCAAACCAAAGGCCTAAAACATACTTTAACCATATGATGCTGGATTTGTTTGACACCCGCAGACATCTGTACATATACAGTACAGTACTTTATGCTATTCTAACAGTGACTTACTGCACACATGTAGAATACTTATATTTTGAAATTGTTCTAACACCATTGATTTGAAGCACTCATACAACCTTTGTAGCTCCATGTTTAAATCATCACTGCATGTATAATGTATTGCTATATGTATTTACTTATTGAAAATTTGTTTTTCCCAGTGCCTCCTATGGCCTTTGAATTGTATTGGTCTGGTTGTATGGGTGTTAGTGAACATACTTTTAAAATATTTACACACACAATCTTGATTGGCTTGAAGGATGGTGTGGTCTACCCATTCAAGCAAATAAACAGTCATTGGTCAATTACAATCAGACTGCAACGTAGCATTATTATGTAGGCCAACATTTCAATCCCACGCAAAAAGGTTATTCCTTCTATACAAAATGACCTCGCCTTATTCCACCAACTGTCATGGCTGGATTCCCAGTGGGTCTCTTCAAAGCTAAACCTGCTGTACTTCTCCGCAGAACTTTCTGCCACAAACTATGCCCTTGGAAGAGAACTCATTCCCTATCCGACAACCACAATCGAGTTTGCAGGTGTCCAACCCACCAGAGAAAATCGGCAGACAAAAAGCAGCACTGTCCCAGGTGTATTTTATAAATTTTTTTGGTGTGTAAGCATCATGTTTTTTTGTCGTTATGTTTTAACCAAGGTTTGTCAGAAACACGTATTCATAATATCCAATGAGGCTTTACTACAATGCACTGACTTAAAAAATTTGCAATATTTGGGATCCCAGAGAGTGCTAGTTTAACCACATCATGTGGAAAAATCATTGAATGAAATCTGCATTGCTCCTTTAAATCATTGTTCTCAATTACTAGCTGCTAGCTTTTCTGATAGGCCAACCTGGTATTAGCCCCATTGCTAGGGGTTGACCAGCTGTGCAGATAATTATACTGTATCTGTACACCAATTCACAAAGCATCCAATTGACTTAATTAAATATTATCTAGCACTTCTTTTCATCTAACACTATGAATTAACTACACTAGGTGAATCACATGAACACATGTTTTCACAATTATGGTGGCTGACAGTGTCTAATTCCAAACATTGTTCATCATGTGTGGGGTAAGATAGAATGTGCCCTAGGATGAAAAATATATTGATATGTGAAATGTTACAATCATTTATTTGAACGTTTATGTCCCTAGAATTGGAAAATGTGTTGGCAGTGAAGCAATGGCAAATTCCTCTGTGTTATATCAGTAATTCTTTCATCCATTTGATTGTTACCCTATGACCTTATAGATTTCTCCCTATGAAATACGATGACAGTATTCATCAAGTGATTGCATTTACCCTTTAATCATTCATCAATGTACAGCTGAGATTATAATCTCCGACACATTATTTGAAATGATTTGACCTTTGACTTCTAGCATAGAAATTAAATTACTTTTTGAATTGTTTAAAAAGAAAACCATAACACATTCTAAGTTGCCTCAACCCTACACATTTAGTCTGTATTTACTCCCTGTAAATAGCCTTGTATTTTTGTTCATAAATGTGAACAATATACTGTATGTTATATACAATATAAGCAAATTTGAAATTACTACCTACTTGTACAACTACTGTTTAGAAAGCCAATATTGACATAAGAAAGTAAGAAGCAAGTAGAGAATGTTTCAATTTTTTATACCTTTAAATCTTTATTTTACCGGATAAGTAAATTAAAAAAATATTCACAATGATTTTGTAAGAGGCCTATTGTGAGACTAGGGGGCCAGGATCAAAATAAAATACTGGACAAAGTAAAAGCACATACAGAATTCACATGGCAACAAAAGCAAACAGACCCTGCATGAACGCTACATGAAGAGAAACCTTACAACATGGCAGCAAAACAGTATGACAGGGTAACTAGAGTACATACAACAAACAGCACATGGCACAAGCACATACAGTCGGGAGAAATGATACACTGCCGATTTTCCTCGTTGTTCCTACTTACAAAGCATGTAGAGGTCTGTCATTTTTACATACTGTAGGTACACTTCAACTGTATGATTTTTAAATAATTAATTTGCATTTTATTGCAGGACATAAGTATTTGATAAACTACCAACCAGTAAGAATTCCAGCTCTTACAGACCTGTTAGTTTTTCTTTAAGAAGCCCTCCAGTTCTCCACTCATTACCTGTATTAACTGCACCTGTTTGAACTCGTTACCTGTATAAAAGACACCTGTCCACACACTCAAACAGACTCCAACCTCTCCACAATGGCCAAGACCAGAGAGCTGTGTAAGGACATCAGGGATAGAATTGTAGACCTGCACAAGGCTGGGATGGGCTACAGGACAATAGGCAAGCAGCCTGGTGAGAAGGCAACAACTGTTGGCGCAATTATTAGTAAATGGAAGAAGTTCAAGATGATGGTCAAGCTCCCTCGATCTGGGGCTCCATGCAAGATCTCACCTCGTGGGGCATCAATGATCATGAGGAAGGTGAGGGATCAGCCCAGAACTACACGGCAGGACCTGGTCAATGACCTGAAGAGAGCTGGGACCACAGTCTCAATGAAAACCATTAGTAACACACTATGCCGTCATGGATTTAAATCCTGCAGTTCATCCAAGGTCCACCTGCTCAAGCCAGTGCATGTCCAGGCTCGTCTGAAGTTTGCCAATTACCATTTGGATAATCCAGAGGAGGAATGGGAGAAGGTCATGTGGTCTGATGAGACAAAAGTAGAGCTTTATAGTCTAAACTCCACTCCCCGTGTTTGGAGGAAGAAGGATGAGTACATCCCCAAGAACACCATCCCAACCGTGAAGCATGGAGGTGAAAACATCATTTTTTGGGGATGCTTTTCTGCAAAGGGGACAGGACGACTGCACCATATTGAGGGGAGGAAGGATGGGGCCATGTTTTGCGAGAGAGCATTGAAGATGGGTCATGGCCGGGTCTTCCAGCATGACAATGACCTGAAACATACGAACAGGGCAACTAAGGAGTGACTCCCTAAGAAGCATCTCAAGGACCTGGAGTGGCCTAGCCAGTCTCCAGACCTGAACCCAATAGAAAATCTTTGGAGGGAGCTGAAAGTCCATATTGCCCAGCGACAGCCCCGAAACCTGAAGGATCTGGAGAAGGTCTGGTAGGAAGGAGTGGGCCAAAATCCCTGCTGCAGTGTGTGCAATCATGGTCAAGAACTACAGGAAACGTATGATCTCTGTAATTGCAAACAAAGGTTTCTGTACCAAATTTTGATTTCTGCTTTTCTGATGTATTAGTAGTTATGTCATGCAATAAAATGCAAATTTATTATAAAAAATCATACAATGGGATTTTCTAGATTTTTGTTATGGATTCCGTAAAAATTACATGCCTCTACATGCAAAATCGGCAGTGTATCAAATACTTGTTCTCCCCACTGTATAATGATTTGTTTAAAAACATGTCCATCAGGGTGTACATGAGTGAGTCTTTGAATGGGGCAACAAAAATATTTAGTACACGATTCATTCTAAGGAACAGAAATACCTTTGTTTTTTAAAGTTAACAACAGGGGGCTGGGGAAGTATGCTCCCTAATACTAAGAATGCTTTGTTGTGGAGAGTTCAATATGCAACACAGTGATGGTTTAACAGAGCATAACCTGCATGTACTGTAAATGGATATCAGACAGAACCTCAAGCCAATACTACAGTAGGTTCTTGATGTAGATTCTCCAAATGGTGAGGTACAGTACTGTAGCTATATGGTTTTGGATTGTAATTTCATTAATCGATGGTAATGGTATTATTATTATTTGTAAATGTATGATGTTATCTTAACAACATTGTAGTTCATAAAACATTAAACAACGAGATCCACAATCAGAGTTAGAGTCTGATGGGATAATATACTCTAGATACTACTTTGAACTGACAGCTGCCCTTCAGGATTAAATTGCTCACTGGAACATGAAATAAATCCTTAATTGTGCCACTGATAGCATGCTGTATTGATTTATTAAGGTTATCACTGTTGTAGCCAACCTGGGGTCAACGGTCGATACTTCTTTAACACTTTGCCTCAATAACAACCAAACGGGCCAGATGATGTAATAGATGGTATTGTATAAACAACCATATAAGTCCATAAATAACGAAAGAGAACTGACATCTATGATGGAGCTCCAGTTGGTAACATCTCTGTGAAGGTAGTTTAAGCAACAACAATTTACTTTTTTATTATTGTACAGTTAATTACAATAAGTTTGAATATATAAATGACACTCCAATGATCACAATGTGTCTTGTTTAGAAAAGGGACATCCGTTGCCGTTTAGAAAAAGACCAATCAGCAAGATAGGTTGTAGTTGTATTGTATTGGTGAACTGATTTCCCAGTACACCGCATTCCAAATTATAATGCAAATGAAATTTTACACTGATTTACCTAAATAGTCAATGCAAATGACAGTCAGTATACTTTTTAAGTCACCAACCGTTAGGGTATAAGTTGAATTTCATTGAACAAACCACCCAATGAAAACAGTATTTTTTTCAAAAAAAACCTCAAAATGCACTGTTCCAAATTATTATGCACAACAGAGTTTCAAAACATTTTATAGGTTGTAAAGAACTGAAAACAGTCAGTTGTTGAATTAGCTGCATTAAGAGGTCATATTTACTGAAATCAAAAGCTATTTCAAAATTATTGCATCCATTGAACTTGTGAGTTTAAGGAGAGTTTCAACTTGAACTTCTTTGCAAGATGTCAGAATAGCCTCCCAGAGCCGTTATTTTCATGCAAACTGCCTCCCACCCTGATAGATCTTTTGCTTAAGGATGCTCCAAAGGTTCTCAATAGTATTGAGGTCAGGGGAGGATGGGGGCCACACCATGAGTTTCTCACCTTTAATGCCCATAGCAGCCAATGACACAGAGATATTCTTTGCAGCATGAGATGCATTGTCATGCATGAAGATGATTTTCCTATGGAAGGCATGGTTCTTTTTTGTACCATGGAAGAAAGTGGTCAGTGAGAATGTCTATATACTTTGCCAAGGTCATTTTCACACTTTCAGGGACCCTAAATTGGCCTGCCAGCACTATCCCCCCTAAAGGTGCCTATTAGCTCACCCTATAATTTTGTCCCAAAACATGACTCCGCCACCTCCTTGCTGACGTCGCAGCCTTATTGGGACACGGTGGCCATCCACCAATCATACACTACTCCATCCATCTGGACCATCATCACTCATCAGTAAACGAGTCTGTTTGAAAATTAGTCTTTATGTATTTCTGGCCTCACTGCAACCATTTCTGCATGTGAGCATTGGTTAGGGGTGGCCTAGTAGTAGGTTTATACACACTGCAAGCCTATGGAGAATCCTATACCTTGAGGTTCACAGAACTCCAGAGGCACCAGCAACTTCAAATATCTGTTTGCTGATTTGTAATGGCATTTTAGCAGCTGCTCTCTTAATCCGATGAATTTGTCTGGCAGTAACCTTCCTCATTATGCCTTTATCTGCACAAAACCATTTTTGCTCTGAATCAACCACAAATCTCTTCACAGTATGATGATCACACTTAAGTTTTCGTGAAATATCTAATGTTTTTATAGCTTGTCCAAGACATTGCACTATTTCATGCTTTTCCGCAGCAGAGAGATAATTTTTCCTTCCCATATTGCTTGAAACCTGTGGCCTGCTTAATAATGTAAAACATCATTCTTAAGTAGTTTTCCTTTAATTGGGCTCACCTGGCAAACTAATTATCACAGGTGTCTGAGATTGATTTCAGTGAGCCAAAGAGCCCAGAGACACACAATACCATCCATGAGTTTGATTGAAAAACTCAATATGTAATGTTTATGACACGTAATTCCAATTTACAAAATAATATGGAACGTGGTGTAAAGTGAGATTTTTGACAACATTACAGTTGAACAATGCTACTATTTTAACCTCTCACAAAAGTTGAGAACTGAGGAGTTTACATAATTAAGCACGATTAAAGAAGCAGATGGGAGAAGCACAATCATTTACAAACATTACCATGAAATGACAGTTGCCATGGTTTCCATTAATGACAGATGTGACAATTTGTTCATTATTGCTAAGCTTCGAAATTGAACAATGTCTATTTTTAAGATGCTCAGTTATA
>JACXGM010000061.1:32665-48799 GCA_016801145.1 Umbra pygmaea
CACACACACACACACACACACACACACACACACACACACACACACACACACACACACACACACACACACACACACACACACACACACACACACACACACACACACACACACACACTATTAATAACAGTAGCACAAAATCAACAATCTGTAGGGATTACATCAACAATGCATATCATCAGCAAGAGCCTGGGCCAATTTTTTTCCTTTTTGATGCATTGTTTACATTCAGTTGAACAAAAAAATATATATTAATATAGGGAAAATCAAAGATGTGCACAGCTTGTAGACTTAAAGGTTTTGAAAAGAACCAGGAGCAGTTCAGATGACAACCTGCTAGACCAATGTCAGCATTTATTTTACCTGCAAAACCTGCTGGCACTGATACCAATATCTTTATCCAACTGAGGACTTCAAGGTTTCCAAAGTGTACGGCTTAAAGTAAATCAAAGAGACTATTAATAAACAGAGTCGGCTTCTTCCAACACTTAAAAGAGAGCATTTGGGGGTGGGGGGGCCACAATGTTTCTTGGTCAGCATGAATAATGGATAGAGTACAGAAGTGTCTGAGTCTGGACCTTTGGGACGTCTGAGGTGAGAGTCAGCTACTTTGCTTGGTATTGTTTTTTTGTTTTTTTAAATCAACTACTTTTATTCTTCTAAAATTATTATTTATATTAGGTTGATACAATTGTTGATTTGTACTGTGCATATTGGTATATTAAAGCTTTTCTGGCTCTATACTTAAAAGGTTTTGCTTTGACATCAAACAACTGGTACGAGTTTTATCTCAAAAAAGTATGTAGCATGTAGAGTTGAAGAAATAAGCATTGTGGACAAAAAGAGACAAAGATTAACATGTACTAATGCAACTAGAAATTGTCAGAATTATAATGGGTTCCAGTATACCACCTCATCGATGTCATATGGTGAAATGGCTTAGGCATGTATGGCTGCCGCTGAAACTAGCTCACACACCTTCATTGACAATTTAACTGACTGCAGAATGAATTTTAGGGTGTACAAAATCAAGCAAATTCAAGCAAATGCTTCCGAATTTGTTAGACTGAGTTTTATCATACAGCAAGACAATGATGTCAAACATTCTAACATTGAAAACACTGAGTTTTAAGGGTCAAAATTGGAAAGCTATGGGACGGCCAAGTCAATAGTATCCAAAAACAAACAATAAATGAGGATGGCTTCAGTAAAGGTAAATGTAACCAGGAAGCAATTAGTAAAAATTATTAATTATGGTCACTGGATATGTATGAATTCCCCTAATGTTTAATTTAATTAGGAACTTCCTAAAACAGCTGAACTCAGCCAAGTACTGTACTTTTACTTTGTACTTGTTACATCTCTGTTGCTGACCTCCACTTTCCGGTAATTGTCAGTGTAGAGGTGAATGCTTTTTCACACTGGGTTGCATGCTCACAGAACATAACTTCATATGGTATATGAAGCTGACAATAGAGGTCACAGGTCTGTCCCATGTTGACTCACTGTAAATGACAACAAATTGTTATCCAAGCCACAGCATCCTGAACTGCTACAGTATGTCACACCTTTGCACAACACCCAGTGGATCATGTTTTTAACAAAGAGATTTGATGTTTATCACTGAATCACGTTTCACATCAACAAGACATGTTTTTTAACAGATCTTATAACAGACCTCTTTGTCTTTTTGCTCAACAACAACTTTGTTTTATATAATGAATTCATGTTTATTGTATGCTTATCTTTGGCCACTGGTTGTAAATGTGGCGCTACTGAGCTAAAACGGGTCAGAAAAAATGTTGTATTATTCATGTATGTCATTAAAACCTCCCAAATTATACTTGGCATTTCATGGCTACCTGAGTTATGACAGTGATTCTACTTAGATATTATTTACAAAAGAATAGCAGATTACACATCCAGGCCAAAATGGGGGAGCTAAAAGATTATTGTTAATTTCAAAAGCCACAGATGTCATCTTTATGACATTAAATGCTAGTGCTTTAGCTCACTATTTGGCAGATTAACTTTCACATCTTAAAATCATGCTGTCTTCATACTGTAATGTTGCCTTGCTCAGCCAAATCAGACAGAATTTTATCCTCTCCTAATTTCTAACAAACTGGAAGAGAACTGATAAACAAATAATTGGCAGGATGTTTAATGGTAAAAGGCCTGCAATGCCTGAGTAATCCAGTATTTCTTGGCCAAGACTGTTACATTGTTACATGTTACTTTCTGGGATTAGAGAAGTTATACATATTTTTGTATACCTGTGTTAATGTGCTCAATTACTTTTTACTGGATCAACCATATGGTTAAAGATAAAAATAATACTCTGCTAACAAATGCATTATTGTTTATCTATTTCCCACTTCCAAATACTTTTTTTTCAATGTATGCACCAAAGGACCATGGGTAATAGTATTCTTATCATAAACAATCATACATAAAAAGGAATGGGAATACATATTCTACTTTAAATATTCACTCTGGTCACATGACCAGCCGTCTGACTAAGCCAAACCAGTATTTGGTAAAGAGGACAGAATAAGAGTCCTAACTGATTCTAGCTGATTGAAACAAAGAGAACATTGTATCCCTTCAAACGACCCGCCGCACACCTGATCCTCATTTTCAACGGTATAATGATTGGTGGTGATATGTCTGAGACAGGGTGAGGTCAATTTTAGATAAGGTGACCCACCTTTTGAGAACAATGGGTTTTTGGAGGAGCTTAGCAATTATGTGACCAGAATGCTTCTTCTATTTTTTAATAGAATCCTTTTGATTCTTTCTCCTTTCTGGTTTAATGATGAATACGATCAAGATGTTATACATGTCCTCAGTGTTTGACAGGGTTAGAAGGGGCAGTATATCCATTTATTGGCAACTGTGAGAGATTAACATGTTTTTGGTTCTACTGTATGATCCTCATGCCACTTTCTCAATTTTATATATTGGATGATCAGTAGTTACCTTCATACCGTAACCTATACATTTCAGAGGTTAAATGTCTCCATCCATCAGCTTTAACAACTGATTGTCCCTTTAATCTTGACTATAAACACCCACAATATATTGTAGAGGATTATGGTAACCTAAAAACGTCTGTTACCAAGAGCAAGAGCAGATGAATGGCTTCATCGCCAAATCCCAGCTCTATCTTAAGGACAAAATTGGGTAGAAAGGTTGATTTTAAGTAGGAAAGGCACTTCCAATATTGGTAACAGAGGTTTTGAGCTTGCCACAGTCCGATCATAAAACGAAAACGGGTGAGAATGAAAAATGTATTGTGAAAGGAATCCACGTGGGTTTTCACAGAAAGTAATAAATGGGCCCTATGAATGCCATAATGAACGCTTATTACATTTTCCCCAGAAAAGTCTAACCAGAATAAATACCCAGAGAAATTTGGGTTAGGTGGTTACAATTGAAGTGTACCAAAGCAAACAGGATAAAACAAGTCATCACAATGCATACAACATACTGTACTATCTTATGTATCTAATGGAATTTACTATCCCTGCTGTCAGTCGCTCTGGATAAGAGTTTCTGCTAAATGACTAAAATGTAAATGTTATCACTGAGAGAATAAGATATGGCTGAAATTAATCACAAATGCATTATCAAAGGTTGAGGCAGAAAAGGAGACCACAGTGAAGAAGTTATTTTTGGCATGCCTGCTAACTCCATATGATAAAAGAATGAAAACCCACATCATCAGAGCATTAAACCATTAACAATTGGACAGAATATTCCAGAAATATAAGGTAAAGGCACTGATATAGCCATGATCATGAGCTCAAAATAAACTGAACAACAAGTATGATTACGGGACGCATCAATCAATCCACTCATTAGCATTGGGAATGCCGGTAAAACATTTGCTATGGTAAAAAGAAACAGCAATGATGATCACTCTTATCCCCTGTAACATTACCATAAATAGCACAGTCACGAGTAGCATGTTTAAATTGGATTCATTACAGTAATACAGTGCATAATGTGCGCTGTGTGTCTCGCCCATTTTCCAACTGTAATGACACAGCTTCGCTTATAGGCAAGATTACAATCAACATGCTATTAGCATTGCATAATGCAGAAATAAAATCAATCTGAACAGCAAAACATAAATTATAATGAAAAGATTCCAGTATACACTTTTGCCATGAGAAGGGGGTTGAATTTTGTTTTGCCATGTGTACTGTACTTCACATTTTAGTCCACCATTACACGTGTACTGCATGTGGAACCTATAATAGACATTATACATGCTTACACCTTGAGGATTATCTGTCTATATCTATTGAACGCTGTATGCATACTATTCAATAATAAATGTTTCCTGATTTAACACCATGTGAAAAGAAGCAGTGTCATTCTTTTATGCTGCATATATTACAATAAATTAGACAACAGTCTCCAGTAATTTTGATTTGATTCATCATGCAATTAATTAAGATAACTTTTCTAGTTAGGGCTTACACAATTCTGTTGTGAATAATAAGAGCATAGAAATGTTGTGAAAGGTTGTTAATGTAATGTTAATATATCAATTATTTTCTAATTCAATCAATTTAATTGCATAGGCTATTCCCTTTCCTCATGCATGTGATCTAATCACATTTTCAGCACAGGGCCCATTCTATTGTCCAGACATCCTTCTCTCTATCCTTGAATTGTAAATATTCTATAAAAATGTTTTGTGCCACCAGATGATCTACCCGACTGTGGGCCAATTGGTCAAGAGTGTCGGGCTAAATTAGCTAGTTCTAATCATCTAACTTATAAAATGAAACAAAATAAACCTTTTACTCTCCAGCAAGTCACTTAACCTAAATTGCTCTAGTAAACTGTGTTGAATTAGAGCATCTGCTTAATGACAAAAAGGTAAAATAATTACACGTTCATTTCACAGAGATCACGACGAACAGCAGTAGAAATAAAATATAGAGACAGGCAACTGACATTTAGGATGTTTCTCATGCGGGTAAAACAGTGGGAGATTATAATAGTGTTGTTTTGGCATTGCTTTGCCAGCAGCATACTGAACTATATGCTAGGACACTTTTAAAATTACCTGCAACAATATTTCTCATGGTCTCATTTAAAGTTTCACCTTTTACCTTGTCATTCATTCTTTTAATCAAATGTATAAGTAAAAGGTTATTCATCCTTCTGCCAGAGATTAGTCAGTTCTCAATCAAACAAAGAAAGTTCTGTTAAAACCAGTGGCTGAGTCTGTGAAGTAAGAAATGAGATGGATGTTCTGTCATCATTTTTAATGGTCTCTGCAGAGCTGTGTACTCAAATCTGTTTAGTCTGCCCTCCAGACATAGGCCACTGCGATCAATTTTTGTATCATTCGCCAACTTGTATTCAATGTGTATTATAATATGATTAGTTTCAGCCTTGAGATCCGATTGTAATAGAAAATGCAGCCGTACATTGGTCCTTCAACATCAAGAGAACATGTTTGTTGTTTTTGCTGGCTTAAACATGAGGTGTATCAGTGCTGGTAAAAAGTGGATCTGATCACCACTACATACAGTAATAGATGTCTACACAGGTCGACCAATTGGGTTCCAAAATTCTAACGGCTTGTCAGTGTTACTTTTTGGTTGATTGTCATGAGGTCTTTGTGTAGTTATGGTACATTATGTTGACTCAGACACAAATTAATCAAACCAAGACACTGAAAAGCATACAGTGTACATATTCTTACATTAATAAGGTGTGTATTTGAGTGTAATATACACAACACAATCCAGAGTGTTAACTGAACTTGTTGCAGAGTTCATTTTTACACTTTTCCAGTGTCCTTATGAGTCCACAATACACTGAGTGAATTTCACACTTTCAATCATGTAAAAAAATCACATTTAGATAGAGTTACCATTACCCTTTACAGAGTACTTTTTTTTTAATACTCTCTGTGTTAAATTACCTCTATACCAGAGTAAACAAATTGTTAATATATTTCACTCAACACTGGTGTTAACTTACTTGGTCTTTACTCTACACTGGTGTGAAATACAAAATACATTTGGGACAATATGTCAAATTTGCATACATACCAGCATGCCTTCTTAAGTAAATGTGGCAGATTTATTTTGCTATGAATTGGAATCCAACTAAAAGGATATCCAACAGTTGTAATATTTTATTACCCACAACCTGCATTCAAAAGTACTACAAAGGTGAAATACTTACAGACCAGTCAAGACTAGCTAAACTACATCGATGGGAACATTCATCTCAGTAATACTTGCAATACATAAAACCATTATCAGTTTTTATTAGGTTTGAAAATGAAAAATTAGTTGTATTTATTAATTAAACATAAAGTAATCAATTAATGAATGCATGAAGCAGAAAATATATTAAAACAAAATATATTGAAAATCGACTTGCAACAAAACATTCTGGGAAATATTGATGGTTTTGCCTAACATTGTTTTTTAACACCAACTCTGGGGTTCTGTTAAACAAGGATGTGTTTATTTAACACTCATAAGTGTTCGTTTAACACTCACAAGTGTTCATTTAACACCTCAGTTAAAACTGTATAGTTAACACTGGAAAATCAACACTGGACAATTTTTTGTATACACCAAGGAATTTTCATGTTTATATAGACAAATCACATACTGTACATGGCATTGATATTATTCAAATATTTAGCTCTGGAAAAATATTGAGACCACTGCAAAATCATCAGTGTCTCTGTTTTTAATTTGAATAGGTATGTTTTTGGGGAAAAATAACATTATTGTTTTATTCCATAAACAACTGAGAACCTTTTTCCCAAATTCCAAAGAAACATATTGTAATTCAGAGCATATTATTTGCAGAAAATCTGGGCAAAATAAAAAAAGATGCATTGTGGTCAGACCTTGATTGATGAACTATTCATTTCTAAACAACACAATACTTCAGAAAAAAAACTTGGTGAAATAACAATAATTGTATAATAATAATAATTGGCTTCCATGCATCTTGCATCTCTACCAGTTTTCACATTTATGTTGTAGTGGATAAAATCAAAAGCAATCTCAAAAATATCCTCCATTAAAAAATGGGTCAGTTTGTATATTTGAATCTAATTTATTTGACATAATAAACCTGAGCTGTCCCTTCAAATCCCATAAGATAACTCAATTCTCCACCTTTTGTTACTTCTTAAATACACCATACATCAGTACACTTCGGGGGTGGCCAGCTTTCCACCAATCGGGTAACTATGGTGACAAGTTCCTGTTCAATCTGCCATTTTTTAAATCTCTGGTGGTCAACCTGAAGAGGTCATGCGGCTGCCCCACGGTCAGGCCACATGGTCAGCACTTCATTTAAAAATTGTGGTCAGCAGAGATCAAATGTCAACCAGCCCTCTGGCCATTGTTCTATTCCCTGGTCACATGATATTGGAAAATCCTTAAATTCTAGAGATATATACATTGTCCAGTTCAATTATTTTTATGCTTATAAAACACAACACTAATACTCATCAGAAAACTAAGCATTACATTACAAATTACTATGTCCAAATCAACCCATCCTTGACCAATTCACCTCATAATTGTAACATTTGCATATACTCATAAAAATACTGCACATGACATAAAAATCTACCACAATGTTTGTTGACTATGTCACTCCTGGCACAAACATTCAAGCAGCCTGGCTTTGTTTGATGGCTTGTGACCGTCCACCTTGCTCTTGAGTACATTCCAGATCTTTTCAATGAGGTTGATTTAACAAAGATTTTCAGTGGCCTCTTAATTTTTTTTCTGAGCTGCAAGACATTACCAATGTTGCAAATGTTTATCACAGTTTTCTTTTTAATCTTAAGGAATGACTGGTTCAAAATGAATTACTCAAATACAATGGCAAAGCCAAATTATCAGCAGCCATTCATTCAGAGTCCTAATTATGAAACATTGAGCTCATCCATAATTATTCATGTTTTGACTATAATTTCTGACCAATTTAATGCCACCTTGGAAAATGAAGGTATCAATTTCTATAAAAACACATGTAAATTCCTGGTTGTTCTAAATCCTTTGACCGGTAGTGAATTTGTGATGTTTAAAATATGAGCAAATTTAAGTACTCAGGAGGTCTGGCTCCCAATAACACAGCATTTCTGACATTTGATCATGTAGAAGAACACTTCTGTTATATCGAATCTAGCTTCAGCCACACATGAGTCAATGCGTGTGAGGTCGCTCAACTGCGCTGCATGCTTGTACAGCTGTCACACAGCAAGGATTCGTCAGTTTGCTAAGCTGATTAATTAAACAACATTTTCAGAAAGTTCTGATTGACTTCTGAATGCCACGCTGGTTGGAACGAGCTTAGCTATTTATAATTCCACACTAATTATTATTTTCATCCAAAAATGTTTACATCCTGAATATTTTTCCATGCATATGGTTGTATTTTTCTTACCTTTGTTTTAGTACTCAGCCAGAGCAGGTAAAATGTGGAAGCAGACCCTTTCCATGAAGAATCTATGTCCTATTCTGTGCTAATTAAACGCTTCTCTCGCAGATAAACACTTATCTCACAAATAAACAATATCCCCTCTAATAAGAACCGTTTTTTAATAAGCACTTTATGGCCAAAATCTTAGAGATATGTTGCCATTGTGCCTTGTTACACTGCACAAATGCATAAAAAAACATAATTAGCTGAATTCTGGTACGGAGACCAAAAAAACACATATCCAAGTATTGTTTCTCATGAAAGCAAATCTCTCCCACTGGTATAAACAAATCCAAACAATGCTTTTATAATCATGGGTTTATTTCAATTCAATCCTCCAATAGGTTTTAAATAGGCCAAACCAGCCATATATTGAGTTCTATATTTATGTAATGTTTTTCCAACATACTGGTGATGTCACAGCCAAGCTATCATAAAGAAACAGAAGAGGATTCAGGAAAAATATTTCCCAATTACTTGGTTGGGAAAGAACAGGCCTCACACAAAAGTGCCAGAGGACCTTAATGCTCTCTGTGGTAAAATGATGGAATCACTGGAGTGTGGACTCCGTCTCCTAGGTAGAGTGCAGCACAACTGAGTGCCCACCAAGTTAACGTGAGTGATGTGGACAGCTAAGGTGAGCGCAAACAGGTGCAGGGGAACATTGGACTAGGGAGCTTCTTATTGGCCGGTTCTACCAGAGTAACCTAAAGACTGAGTGGCTGGGTGCAGTGGCCAGGCAACAAAAAGTAGATGATGGAGATTAAAAGGGATTGTGTGCCTCAGTGTGTTCACGCTATTGTGCTTTAAGAAAGCTTCGCAGCTCACAAACAATGAAGACGCTGGTCTAGACTGCTCAGATGAAGAATGGTTGGCTACGATGTTGTCACACTTGGCCAATGGGCAAATTTCTGAGGGAATGCAGTGGCGGATCACCAGACATTTTACACAAAAACTGGGGCCTATGATGGTGCGGGGCCCCACGCCCGACCTTTGAATGTGAAAACTTTTCTACCAAGCGAAAACAGATTGGCATTTACAACAATAATGGTCCTGCTGTGGTTAAGACGATGATGAAGAAGGTGAAGTCCCTCTTGCAGTGGAATGTCAAATTTGCCCTGCTGCACATTTGCTCACAGACAAGGTCTTCATGAGTCCAACAACAGCGGAGTAAAAAAAGCAATTCTGAAGAAGCTAGGTGTGATGAATGTGTCAAGTTTAAGGTTTGTTTGAAATGTGTTCCAATGGGAGCAGCAAATAAGATGAATGAGGACCAAGTGTGGCCTTTAGTGACCAAAGTTTGATATCTAACTGTGCACAGTAGTGAGTAGATGTTAAGGAGAAAAAAATCCCTGTTGCTTTTTTACCTGATGGAATCAAAATATTCAGCTGATGGCAGCACACCGATTTACAGTGTAGTCACATGGTAATTACGCGGCATAAAGAAGTCAGTACGCTCATGGGCGTAATCTCATCGTACGCCCTTCAGCCCACCCCTGCCTCCACATGTCCTTCAAAATGGTTGTTATTCATAACTGCCGTTACATGTTGTGAATAGAAGCAATGCATATACTTTATCTTACTATGTTTGTATGGTTGCCCTAAGGTACTGTACAGAACCATTCACCAAAGAATTATGTCATAAGAATTTGTTATGTCATTTCATATTCATTAAAGTGTCATTAATCTCAACGTGGCGTTTTCTCTCTGAAATGGGATAACTGCTGCTTACTTTGAATTAGAAGTTATTATTTTGTAAACATTATTACAGTTTACAAAAGTAAAACAAATCATTCCCTGAATAAAGATCAAAACATTCTTGCAAAAAACTGTGAGCAGTGAGGGAGCAGTGGTGCTCGGTAGATTAGGAGTAGATCAGACCTGTAGAGTCCTTAACAGGACATTCTCCTTCATTCTTAGACGTCCTTATTCTAGAACAGTCTTTGAGACATCCCATCTTGATCTAGCAGACGTCTCTTAATTTTTGTCCTGCAGCTTAATGAGAATCATATTTAAGGATACTCGTTAACCAATCATTGTAGCCCAAACTGTCATAGAGGAACAGTATTGCTTTAACATTTCTGTAATTTTCCAATATTCATAGTCCTTTTAACTGCACACTATTGCCAACTAACCTATCTAAGACTATAGTGCTTTTAAGCCAAATTGAGTCCTTTGTAATGCATGTGATGAATTGTGCATCCAAACGACATCATTTCAAACTTTGGATTTCATGGCTAATTTATGCTAGAGGCTATTCTTATAGATTATACAAATATAAACAACATATTACACATTCAGCCCAAAAAAATTATAAACAATCGTGGTTAATTGCAAAAGTCAAAGAGTACATTTTTAAAAAGCAGCTTCTCAACTCGAAATTAGAGGATAGATTGGCTTTCCCCAAATTAATATTACTATTGGTCTGCAAATGCAGAGACTGAGCTGTGAAATGTCAGACTGACAGGATATCTTGGGAGTCATTCATACAGTACATGCTAAATCAACTCTTGACACTGTCTCATACATTTTAAGATCTTACATAGACTACATTTCTCCAAGACTAAGCTCCATAGCATATTCCCTGACACCTAGGTCATGTGTGACCGGTGTTATGCTTCTGAAAGCACACAGTTTCACAGCGCTGTCCTACGCCTTAACCTTTGCAGCTTCTGGTCTGAAGTCTTTATGATCCTCCATTAGGTCCTGGAGACTTAGAGCCAGAGGCCCAGCTGAATATCTTGAGGCTCTCGGAGGCACAGCAACAATTTACCGCCCACAGTCTAATTTTTGTTTTATAAAAAGTCTGAAGTTACTTAAAATAAAGTATAGCTCAGCAAATTGGCAATTACTTTAGTATATTATGAGTGAATACTTTTGATAATATCTGGCTACCTTTCCTCTCTTATTGATACAATAACAAAATTTGAATTACCATCTTATTATTATGCCATTTCTGCATTTTTGTGTGCTGGTCCATTATCAGAGCAGTGGGAGGCTGGATGTATCTGTGGGTGGGGGATGTCGGGAAATACTTTTGTCTGAAAGAAAATTACATCAACAAACCAAGCACTGGTGGGAAACCAAGTTTTAGAAAATTATTTACACATCGACATGTGCAAAATACTAATTTTCACAGCTGTCTCAGTTTTTTTAGAAGAACAACATTTTCTGTAAGAGATTAGGAATGGTAGACTACTGGCCATATTGACATTGTCAACAAATTAATTTCTGGAATGGTATTTAGAATTTTGTAGGTGGGCATAAGGGACAAAAGTAATTAACAACAATTACATAGGTTATTTTTGAGAAAAGTTAACTAAGCTTGTAAATGCTAACTAACTTTACTCCATTATCTCTCAAGATAAATAATCCATTTGTTCAGTGTGTCGGAAGAATAGTATTTTGAAAGCCTCTAAACCAGAAGCGTAGTGTCAATGCCAACAATTTTTCAGAACACAACATTCATAAGGTGGCCATTACATTAAATTAGTGTATTATTTTCCTTTGTGGCCACTCTGGGGTTATTTCGCTGGTACAGATATAAGTTATAGACTAAAAGGGATGCTCAATAGAGATACTCAATTGAAGAGATTTTCAGTCTAAAAAACAGTCCCTTAATGGGTAGACTCCACACAATTGCATTTAAATTGTGTCTTTGGCATGCTACAGTATAAGATTGTATTAGTACCATTACGGTCAAATAATGTCATATTCGCCATAAATGCATTAGCAGGCAAACTTCACATTTTACTTATTTAGGAGAGACTCTTATCCAGAACGTCTTACAGTGGATACAGGGACATTCCCCAGGAGCAGCTTGGGGTAAAGTGCCTTGCTCAACGTCACAACAACATTGGAGCAGTCTGGATTTGGACCTGGAACCTTCCAATTACAAGTCTGACTCCCTAACCACTCAGCCATGTTACACAATTCCATTAGCCATTTTCAGATTTTTTTCAAAAAGGCAAAGATTTGGGTGTCATAGATGATGCTATCATAACCACTTGTATTCATTTAAAATGCCGTGCTAATACTGTATGTTTGTACAGCTGAAAATATGACAATATATTTAAATGTCCAAATTTAATAACCATTCTGTCATCGTCTACATAGCTGGCCAGTTGATTAGAACAATATCATTCAGGATAGAAGTATCCTCAAGTGATTCATTCTCAAGTGTTGAGAAGGGGGCTGGTTGTGTAGAACTCTTGTGTCATCAATAATCATTAACTGGATTCATTACCATGTGATCAATTGTCAGTTGTAAACATCTTTAACTTTTATAATTGATAGACAGTTGCTGTTAGGAAAACATCTGTTGAGTCACTGATCTAAAGGACCTGATATTAATCATACTTTAGAATACATCCGCACCCAATGAAATGAAAGGCAACAAGTCACTCTGGAATATGAGTCAGGACTCTCAAGTCAGTAAAAAGCCTAATTACACAAATAAATGTTTGCAAACTACTAGAGTTCTGGTTCGGAGTCTGGAACGTAGTGTAGCATGTTGTGTTCTCATCCTGCATGAGTGCACATTGCTCCGTCTCTGTGTAGTTGCTGAAATTCTTTTGGAGAGTGCGTGTGCAGGTTTTTGAAGTGATTTCTTTGACAAATAGATCAAAACATCATGACTGTTTGTGTGCATGGCACATTAAAAGGTCGTTCATCTTTACTGCGCCACGACTTGTGTGCAGGCAAGCGCATATACGGTAAACAACAGAGACCTGAATGTCACGATGTAATTTGCACTCTCCATCCGACTCACAGCTTCTTATTTTCCCATTTTGATTTTAAGAAAAATGTAAAGCAACAGTGGGTCCTCGATGGAAAGTGTGGACATTAAAGACTATACAATTTTCATTTTACGTACATATAATTGTGCCGTTAAAGTACATCTGTATAACTGATACCTAGTGTAATATCAATGACTGAATTCAAGAATTTAAACACTTTTCATGCAATAAAAATGAATTGACATGGGTCTAATCATACTAATCGGAAATATTTCAGTGTTTGAAATCTCTTTGAATGGGTATCCTAAACTGTGCCTGATTCAATTTCTTCAGCGGAAATACCATCTGAGATCTCCTCCTTGTGCAGTAAAATTCCAATATCCTTTAATCGAAAATACTAAAGGAAAAAATCAATAGCTTTTTGCCATTAAATTCCATTTGCAAGTAGAATGGATATTTTTGGGGGAAATGCTGTATACAGTACCGTGACAGGGCAAGAATAAGCAGTTTAAAACACACTGTACACAATGTATTCTTCAAGCAGAAAAAACATTGTTTAACCACGTGAACTATATCATCAATCATTTATGAGATTTCTCTAACCAAATGGTTGCTGCAATGGCCAATCTAAGTCCTTCGGGTGTGCCTACAATGACCCTGCTCGAATTTGTATCTCCTTGCTACATCATTTATCAACTATTGTCACAGATAAGGGCTATCAAATCTGGGACCTAGACTGCCAGGAATGGAGCATCTCTGCCATATAATATGCATGGAGATAATTCAGCACATTACATCTGCGCCATTAGAGACTGTGTAGAGAGAAATGCTGCAAAGAAATCTTACCATGCACAGGGTACCATGAAGGTTCTATTGTTCGCTCAACAGATAGTTTACATGGTCTACTTGGCACTTACACTTGGTTCGGTTTATATGCCTTCAGGACTAATGTTGTCTGTGAGTGTAACATAAGGAAAACACGTTAGAAATAACACTGAATTACATTGGATCTAGCGTAACACTTTATCTGAGGCAAAATAGATGCCACAAAACATATCAGTAAAGAAAACCAATGTCATTAATTTTCCTTACGTCCACAATGCTCTTGCTGAGGTTACTGCTGTATCATGCATGCCGAAGGCAAAATAAGATAAATGATGGCAAGATTTCTAGAACCTTACTGTAGGTACTGTATGTTTTAGGTTTTTCACAACAAATCCCTGGAGGTGTAAAATCAAAGGTGGAGATAAAAGAAGAGGACAGATGCCATACCTAATTTCATCATCTTGTTGCTGAAGGAATGTTTCTGTACATATAAATGCTAACCTGTAGTATCTACATGGTGTATCAAAGCTAAAAACAACAAGAATGCTAACCTGTAGTGTATACTACATGGTGTATCAAAGCTAACAACAACAAAAATGCTAACCTGTAGTGTATACATGATGTATCAAAGCTATCAACAACAATAATGCTATCCTGTAATGTATACATGGTGTATCAAAGCTAACAACAACAAAAATGCTAACCTGTAGTGTATAGAGATTGCGTATATGTCGTCATCATGACATATTCCCACAAAGCATTTTGGGAATCCACAGCACAAACTTAAGGCGCCCATGCTAACTGTCTTTTAATTCAACAGTCTTAATATCTTTTATTTAACAGGCTCATGCTCCAACAGTGTTTTACTAGAAAGTGCATTTAGTAAGACCAGTAAACAAGTCAAAGTTTTCACAATTTACCATTTAACTTGTGCATGATGTGTTTGTCTTAGTAAGTTACGTTGTTTTGTTGAATTCTGAATGCATGCAAATAGATGAGAGAGTGAGGAGTGTGCTGCTTAAAACATTAGCATTCCTTTGAACGGACAAGAGTTTTCTTCCCCACATTTACAATCTCCAGGACCTGGACTCATTCATCTGTACAAAAGACCTGGGCCTGCCTGCTGCAGCGACTTGAAGTTACTGAAAACTTTGTGTGTGTATGCATTAACACCAGGGTTCGAATTCTGATTTCATTTTTGTGGGGGTCTCTTAAAAAAAGTAGCTTAAGTAGGCACGGCAAGTGTAGATAAATAAATAGCCTAACATTGGACTTCATTCATTTGAGTTCAACGTTTATTAATACAGGAGTAGAGAAACAACAATAAATACAAACCACCTTATATCACCCTGTTGCTATACTGATGGAATGATTTTGTTGTCCTCGTGGCAAAGAATGGGCTCTTCTAAGTGGTTTGGTATCCTTTGGTATTTAAATAACATTTGACTTTACCACAAGCAGCAACCGATGTATAACATGCTCGTAAGGATTCAGTCCTTTCACTCCCTTTATTTTCTCATCATATCTCGTCTTTGCATTAGGATTTAGTTTTAGGCGGTATGGTCCGAAACTGTTTGATTTAGCCCGCTGCATTTTGTAGGATTCTGTTTTTCACGCTAAATTTTCGTCATGCCAGAACACAAGCCTGCTATTCCAACCCATAAACTGCCCAAACATACCCCTAATTCTTTGCGTTTTGATAACATTGACGCCCACTTGGTCACATGTCTTAGCAATCTCTATACATGGTGTATCAAAGCTAACAACAACAAAAATTCTAACCTGTAGTGTAAGCATGGTGAATCAAAGCTAACAACAACAAACATAATAACCTGTAGTGTATACATGGTGTATCAAAGCTAACAACAACAAAAATGCTAACCTGTAATGTATACATGGTGTATCAAAGTAAACAACAACAAAAATGCTAACCTGTAATGTATACATGCTGTATCAAAGCTAACAACAACAAAAATGCTAACCTGTAATGTATACATGCTGTATCAAAGCTAACAACAACAAAAATGCTAACCTGTAATGTATACATGCTGTATCAAAGCTAACAACAACAAAAATGCTA
>JACXGM010000061.1:48899-107903 GCA_016801145.1 Umbra pygmaea
TGTATCAAAGCTAACAACAACAAAAATGCTAACCTGTAATATATACATGCTGTATCAAAGCTAACAACAACAAAAATGCTAACCTGTAATGTATACATGCTGTATCAAAGCTAACAACAACAAAAATGCTAACCTGTAATGTATACATGCTGTATCAAAGCTAACAACAACAAAAATGCTAACCTGTAATGTATACATGCTGTATCAAAGCTAACAACAACAAAAATGCTCAATATGCTCAACATTTTGGTTTTACTAAAACATCTGGAGTCAACAAATCTCAAGGTTCACACATCCAAACTGTTATATTTCAGAATAGGTGGCATTTAATCCACTAGGCCTCCAGTGTATAAGGAAGACATAAAAGCCTCTGAATTAGGTAGTAAATGATATATTATTGCACCAGAATACGCCATAAGTCAAGAGTAAAGAGGCCTTCAGCACAATGTCTGTCGGTGATACACTGCGAGACAAGCCAATCAATTTAGCCCTTTATCATTGGGGCTCTGGAATGATCAATTGGGTTGCTCCCTCCCTCAATAAACGACTGTATTCCCCTTGAAGCCTGTTAATTGTCCTGTCCTTCAGAAATTCACTGGTACATTAGTGCTGCATTTTTCAGGTTCCTAAATCATTACCTCACGTCTGGTTGCCATGTTTAACTGGCAATCCATGGGCCTGGCTCAAGTGTAGATTTTACTGAAAATGAGTTTCTGTATTATGTAATTTTTCACAGGTAATCATAATAGTTTAAAGTGGTGTTTGACTGATTGTCTGAACAATAGCGGGACATCCAGCTAGTGGATTAAAAGTTCTGTGTAAAGCAACAACCATGTATAATTCAACAACATTGATTTTGAAGTTTATATATTGTAACATTATAGCATCAACATCCCAGTCTTTAAATGTGAAACTACCTTTTTGACATAATATGCTTCTCTTTTTATAAATTATATAAATGCTTTTCTTTTTACTTTGTTGTAGGGCTGAAACATATCCTTGTTGGTACGTATGTCGTCTACTAACTTTTGGCATAATTAATTGGATGATGCATAATGTTTTTGCAAAACACATTTACCTTATCACTTTCAACTCTTGTTAAATAAAAACAGGTTTAGAATGTGAATTATACTCATCTAAATGAGGGCTTGTACACAGACCATTTTAAACTTGAAAAAATGAACATCCCCCAACACATTTCAAAATTAGAGGTTTCAAAGTAAAAGTGCTAGGTGTATTATGGTTGCCTTTGACACAAGTGACGCTTATTTAAGCTGTCAAAATGGAGCCCTTGGTGTTCATATGCAGTATTGAATAAGCTTTCAGAGTTGCATTAAAATGTAGCTTCTGCTACACAAGAATAAAGTTGCAGCACAGACTGCTTTAAGCCTATGTTTCCATGGTTACATCAGCCAGAGTTCTGTATTATACTGCACTGAAAATTATGCAATGTGAGATTCCACCATCTAAAAAAAGAACACTTTTATTAATAATATTGAAGATGGAAAAATAACTCAAATGAATGTTTAATAAAAAGGAATTACCTTTTCAATCAATTGCATGTGTTATCAAACAAACTCACGTAATAATAGATCTTTGTATTATTACATTATATTTGCATAAAGCCAATATGAACCATACTTTTAAATAAAAAATGTGGGGAGAGAAAGACTCCTTTCCACTGAGCGTGATAATATTTTTCAGATTTGCACGCAAATGTTCTCACACAGACCCATCTACTCAGCATAAAATTAACCACTGCATTAATTTAGTCCTATGATTCATTCTGTAACCAAGGTTTAGGTAAACATGTTTATTTGTAAGTACTAAAGCCAGCTACTTCAACGTAGAAACAGAGGAGACAGTGCACTCATGACAGGAGAGTGGCAATGTTTAGGGCCCTGCTACATAATGCATGACTGACGTAAACAAAAGAGCTCAGGGCTTCTGAAACCAACAAAGAGGCAGGGAGATGGATAGCATTATTTCTTTGTAATTTCCTCTCAGTTTTCAAATTCTATTTTTGACAAAGTGACAGTTTGCTTAAGAATTTTCTGGATGTATGACTGTTTATTGTATTTACAGAACGCAAGCAGGGAAACAACATCACCTTTTAAAACACAGACATCCACCTAGATGACACTGACTGCACACAGTTAAATGAACTCGCATTTACCCATGACGAGATATACCGCAACTGGGTAACGTCATAAACCAGCGTTGCTGACCTGATGCGCACACTACAAAATCCAACTGACAGAAATGAAGTCAACCATGGGCAGTACATGTCTCTACATGTACTAGTAAGACCTGAGCCATGAAGACAAGTTTCAAAATGAATAAAATATATTTTGTATCTTGTATTACCAATTAGAATTTCTCTTTCACCTGCAAACAGAAGGTCAGACCGGACAAATGTCTGGGATCGTTAGGTTACAGTGGGCAAATGCCTCAGATGGGTACAGTACTTCAACAAAAGTGCAGCAGGTTCCACAAAGAACATCGGAGCCGACACAGTTGCAAAAACGACAGGCCCTGTGAAAGGGACACATGGCAAGATAAGAGAGAGTTGTAGTTGTGGCTAGATAGAACCAGTTCTGGGACTAGAGGCCAACTGATTCTGATTGGATTTTGTGTAGAAAATAAATGCTAACAGAATGTGAGGCGAGATATGAGGGGAACACTGAAAAGCTGGATGTGATTGAGATAGACAGTCACGCGTGTGGTGGATGCGGAAAACAGAATGTGGGTTTGTTTAAATGGTTTAGTGGAAGGCTTTAGTGTCGCAGAATATGAGTGGGATAGGAGACCTGACTTCTGTGACAAAGCAGAATCCATGCTGAATGACAAGTAAGTGTGCATGAGGTGAGTGAAAGGGCAAAGAGACAAATTGTTAAGTGGTTAAACGAAGGAAAACCACACCGGGTAGATGAGATTCGACACTGGTTTCTTTAAACATGCATCTTTTCTTGGTGCCTTTTGGCAAACTCTCAGTATTACTGTCTGAGCATAAAAATGGATAAACGGTAGCACATTAGCAATTCACTAAACATATTCCTAGCAAAATGGCTCAGGTAGCCTTCGGTAAAGGGACAATGTATATTTGGTAAAATAAATAAATAAGTAATAAAATACCTCCCTTGAAGTTGTTAAAAGGGGAGTTTAATACATAATAGAGAAAATACTCCACACAGAAATCCATTCTACTTAACATAATGGGATATCGTGAGGAACATAAGAACCAATTCTTCCGTAAAAAACAACCACGCGTAACATGAAAACAAAGGATACTATTTGTTTTCATTATGAAAGCAACAAGCAATGTCTTAAGCATTAAAGTGAGGGTTTAGTATCGTCTTAAACGTTTATCACGCCAGAACAGAAAACGATACATACTCACTTTTTATAAGCTCCACAGAATTCCCCCATCCAAGAAGACACAAAGACAAACTTAAAAGAAATGCAAACTATTTTACCCTGCATTACTCAACCTAGCAATAATCATTTTTCGAGATTCAAGCAAGCGCCAATATGAAATTGGTTGCTATGGCATCCCATATGAAAAATCAATGTGATTTCGTGAATGCTGAATCTCTATGACAAGAAGAATTCTTTACCCACGTATTGTGAAAGATAAAGACAAGGTCTATGATATTCTGTGTTGAAAGCCATTGACATGGTGTTCAGTATCACATTAATGGGGAGATGAATAGATGCCTGCACAACGGTATATGCTTCTCCCAGTGCTAATCCTCCCTGAACTAAACAAACTACATTTCACCTTCAAAGAAGGCCTTCTTGGGCAGGGTTGGATAAATTACATTTAACATGTACCGGTAATCCGTTAAAGTTACTAGTTAGTTACCCATCCACAATGGTAATCATAATGCGATTTCTAGATGAATGGCATAGCTCAAGTTTTGTTTTATATAACCTGGTTTGAGACTAATTCAAAAAACGAATTCTGTGGCCCCTAAAGATATAGTTGCAACATGACATAAAGGCATTATACTGTAGTTGGACTGAAAGATATAGTGGGTCCAATAATGGCAGTTGATAAAATAATGTGTAATGGCATGTACTACATTTTTATTTATTGTTTAACAAATGCATATAGCATATTTTGTTAATTTACCACCAAAAACTGCAGTTTGGGAACCATGAACCACTTTTGAAATTCACTTCATGGTGACTAGATGACAGAGGTATAATCTAACACAATTTACATGTAGTCGTTTATTATATTTGAAGCTGTTACACCTTAAATTATTTGTATTTTTTTCAAGACAATCGACTACTCTCCAATGTAAAATGATCTAAAGGTAATTCTCAATGTTTATCAAAATATTCTGTCCAATCCAATTTTAAAAATAATCCAGTAATGTAAATGATTACAGATAAAACAATTATCTAATTGGTTACTGTAATCAGATTACCTGTAATAAGTTACTATCCAATCCTGTCCTTGGGATTCTTGATAGGACATAGACATCCTATATTCTTGCTCCCTGTGTATCTCACTATAGATTCAAAGATCTAGAATAGATGTCAAGGTGCATTATATCATACCTAATCTTACTTTAAATGAAATGCACACCTGATTTTGGTACATATGTGTACATAGGCTATGATTGGGTTAACATAAAAAATGTTCTAAAAGCTCACATCTTGTGAACAGTTTACATTTTAGTCATAGTAGACTTTTTTCAGGGAAGTAGTTCAGTCAGAGCTAGAAAGAAATGACAAGTTCAAGTGTTTTGGGGCATCAAGCGTAAATGTAATTGTGGGGTCTTAGTTTTTTGATGCAGTAACACTTTATTAATGTCACGCTCTGGTGGAGCATGACTGCCACCCAGTGGCAAAGTGTGGAGACAAGGGTGAACTGTGTGCCAATTTGGCACAGCTGCTCACAATTCCACCTGATTAATCTCATCAGCAAACACTATTTAAGCCTCCCAGACCAGGTGTCGCTCATTGTCGTTTTATGGATGTACGCTGCCAGTAGATGCTATACTTTTGTGTTTGCAACGTTTGTTGTTTTGGCTGAAGTTCTATTAAATCTCTAATTTCCAACTATGTGCCTGTTACCACCTCTGCTACACTACACACCATTACAATTAAGTTGCTGCAATTCATATGTTACTACTACATGTGTACATTACTAACTGTAGAATTGTACATAGTAAACATAATTTTGTATCAAAATGAATGTTTTTTAATTAAAAGTTAAAAGTAAAAGTATTATTGGAGAAGATTTTAGGGACCACGTGGCGTAGTGGCTTAAATTGCTAGCCTCGTAAGACCAACCTGATCTTGCGAGATCCAGTTTTCCACAAGCAGATCAGTCTGGCATCTTGAGATAGAGAAAATGTGGAGCCGTTCGTCAAACGACCGACCAATCAGCGTTGGTTTGAGGCGGGTTAGGGTGCGATGCGACGAGAAGCGACTGTTCAGTCTAAACAACATGGCAGATAGCGTAGCTATTACGCAAGTTTTCTGATTGGTTGATTTTGCCCATCTATCACCAACATAGGTGGTGATAGACAGATGGTTTATCCATTCAGCTAACCATTATTTTCGCCCCTTCCCAAACGTTCTCCATTGGAGGGTTCCCAGATGGAGATCGAAACAATCCATCTAGTGGAGTCAGGTTATTAAGTTGCTGCCTTACAGGACAAACTCTCATTATAGTCACTGGTTCGAGTCTGACTATGGCTTCTCCAACTTCGCACCAACCTCCAGCACAAGGCAGTGCAAACTGGCATAGTACTGCCTGTGATTTGGCATAGACACATACAATGGATTATCTACCTTGCCATGTTGCTCTCCAATGACTGCTTGTGTGCAGACTAGGCACCTGTAAATTAAATTGCAGAAAGGTTTGTGAGTTTAATCATCCCACGCATGATCGGACTAAATGTTCATGCGTGTCGGAGGAGCAGTGCAAAAAGTATCGGCTGGCTCAGTGAAATGTGGTTGTATGAACCATGTGAGCGCCCTTCACCATCCCACATCTGTCCAAGGGAGGTTGCGAATCTGCCGAAGAAAATTGGGAAAATAATAATTTTTCTTTTATAGTATTCCTTTTAATAAAATAATCGACATTACGTGATTTAGCATTTCCCTATTTATTTTTAAGCAGCTAATGAAGCTAGGCATCGACTGAGACAATACTCATTTTTCTGAAGGAAAATGTGTTCCCAGAAGTCATCTGTTGAAACGGTCAACTCTCCTGACAACTTTGGGTAAGTGGTGCTTCAAATGCAATTGAAAATGGTGCTAATTAAAAAGATTTCATCTTAGAAACTCAAGAAGAGCAAACTCAGATGCAGATGTAGCTTGATAGCAGAGAGGAAAAGGCAACAGTCCTTTCTTATAGCTCAATGAGCATGCCCTGGGATTATAATTATGCAGCATATACCATACAAAATGTGTAACAGCCCGTCTACACTAAAAATAATATTAGATGACTGTAAAACGTGACTAGATGTGATATATTTTGGAAATGTCAATAACTGATGCATTATACTGTACTATCCATGCTCAATGTCAAGTTTCTTAACAAACCCTCCAATTTGAAAAGGCTTTAAATAGTCCTTGAAAAGAAAGGATCTCCTAGGTCTTAAGTGCACACAAATTCAAACAAAAAACCCAGACCAGCTGACAAACTGCCCTCTGGGCATTGAGCTTAAAGCTCCTGAACCACTATTAATGTAAAGGTAAAGATAACAGAGAACATGTAGAAGATCTCGTCATTTTACAGGATACAAGAGTATACAGAGCAAACATGGGATGAATTTGTTCTTATCCGACATCCCCTGGTGCAATAAATCAATTCTTTAGCCTTAGACGAATGATTCATAACAGGCATATTGTAAATAGTATGAATTGAAATGTTAATCAATAGCCTCAAATGGTTAGTCATTGATGAGCATAATGAAAAAACATGAACGACAAGAGAGAAAAAGTTGTTGACCTTCGTAAATTAATTAGGCAATGGCTGTTAAAAAAATATTACCATTGCAAAGATTTTACATATTTGTGTTTTTTGTTTTCCTGAAAACAAGTTACTCAAAAACATTTTGATAAAAAAATGTTTTACACTTCTATAACATGGCAACAATAGAGATACAGTATGTACTAAAATTGTCCTTTATGCAAGCAGCATAGCGCCCCGTGTTCCACTGCTGTTTTGCTTCTAAAGCTAAGCAGGGTTGGGCCTGGTTAGTCCTTGGATGGGAGACCAGTGCTGCTGGAAGTGGTGTTGGAGGGCCAGTAGGGGGCACTCTTCCCTATGGTCTAAAGATCCTTCCCAATGCCCCAGGGCAGTGATGGGGACATCTGCCCTGCTTAGGGTGCCTTCTTTCGGATGGGACATTAAATGGGTGTCCTGACTCTCTGTGGTCATTAAAAGTCCCATAGTACTTATTGTAAGAGTAGGGGTGTTAACCCTGGTGTCATGGCCTCTCCACCTAATAGCTGGTGTGTGCTGAGCGTTCTGGCGCAAAATGGTTGCCGTGCATCACCCAAGTGCGTGCTACACATTGGTTGTGGAGGAGGTGGGCTTTCCCCCTTACTGTGTAAAGCACTTTGGAATCCTTAAAAAGCGCTATATAAGTTGAATTAATTATTATTATTATTTAAATGACTGATCCTGGATAGGTACTGTACAGTGAGCGCCATAATTCATTGGACAGTGACCATTTATGGGTTACTTTGGTTCTGTACGTTACTCTAGCAATTTCAATTTGAAAGAACACGATGATAATGAGGTTGAAGTGCAGCCTGTCTGTTTTAATTTGAGGGTACATTCATACATATCAGATGAACCATTCAAAAAATGACAGCACCTTATGTAGATGGTCCCCCTTATTTTCGACCACCAAAAAGCGGTAAACAGTTTAACATAATGTAGAATAAAATAATACTTTTTGATCACCAGTGACGATACCCAGCATTTGTTGATGTATCGCAAACTTCAAGCAGTCATTGCATGCAAAGGATATGCCACCAAATATTGACAATTATTACTTTATACTACATTATGTTAGACTGTCCAATGTCTTTTGGTGCCCGAAAATAGAGAGACCATGTACAAAAGGTGCTGTCATTTCTGAACAGTTGGTTCGATATGTATGAATATACCCTCAAATTAATGCTGACAGTCTGCACTTCTACCTTGTTGTCATTGTATCCTTTGAAACTCAAAGTGCCAGAGTACATAACAAAAATAATAAAAATGGTCACTCTCCAATGAATTATTTTGCTCACTGTATATGCCAATTACAAGCTCACAAGGCAAGCTCACCAATACACAGTATTTTTTATGCCTGGTGTTACATGACACTACATAGGTATAGTATATGTTCGGTTAGTTACATGTACAGCAAGTAACATGTAACATACATTTACATTACTGTATATAATGAGTTTTTAAAATGGTTATTAACATGTAACTTTCAGCAGTGTAATTACAAAACATTAGTTACATAATGGAAGAGTGTGTAATTCGGCTGCAGAGGGGATATTATATACAACAGCTCAAAATAAGTTGAATAGCTCAATGAAACATGCAGTGCTAATTAAAAAAATAATTAATATGACAACTTGACAGTAAATTTATTTTACAACAACAGTTGAAGGACGCACATACAATGGGGATCTAAAGACAGAAAGAAAATCAGGCCATGATTTGCAGTTGTTTATATAACTATAACATACAAAGTAGAATAATCTTATATGTTACTTCAGATATTCTTTTTGGATCTTATTCCCAAGGGATCTGGAGCTGAAGGAAGCATCTGTTTGTGTGCAGATCACGTTCTGGACGTGTGTTTATTCTCTAGCCTACCCAGACTAGTCTGGTGAATGGTGCTCGTTTAATCAGTTGACTCAAAACTGAATCCACGCCTGCGAGATCACATAATGATCACAGTATCCTACATAACAGAAACACATATAAAAAGATAATAGTATAACATTACTGGAAGACGAAATCACCACTGCATTTCCTCTCATGTGGCCAAAACTCAACAAAGCGCGCCACAAGACAAATAAGACAGGTAGGCTATGTTACGGTAGTTAACATCTCCATCTGCTGTATATTTTGTTGAACATCATACAAAAAACACAGTTGGCTATTCGGTTCTCTTATATAGAATACTGTGATCTTGCAGACATTGATTCAGCTTTCATATAAGGAAATAAGCATGAGCCTTTTCTCCACAGATCACAAAAGAGACTGTAGGCAAGAGGTGAAGACACATCAGGTACCCTAAACCACTGACGTGTACAGCATAAACACATTAATCTAAACAAATGTATTTGATTCGTTGTACTGTCTCTTGACTAGTCAGTCAAGACTAGTCAGACATTTTCTATCAGTATGTTCCTGAGATCTATTCGGCTATCACTGGCTAAGACATTCCCGACTGTGCCAAATGCCATTGTGTCCTTGAGCAAGGCACTATACCGTAAGTTGCTCCAGGTGGATTTCACTGTTAGTCTCTCTAAGCATCCGCTAAATTACTACAATGTAAAATCACTAGTATAGCCATTGGTTACACCTCAGTCTACAGCTCAGCACACAATTTGGGAAGTTTGCTGCTGTCACTATGAAGCATCTGAAATAACCATAGGCCCATCGCAATATATAAAAATAAAATCGCTGGATAAACAAAAGTGAAATGTATTTCGAATGATTTGACTAGCAGTGTCAAGTGGTTTATTGCATTAGACGGATACACCAGGACTAATCCTTTGGCACAGAGGAGAGTGTTGGCCATATCCCGGATGAGTGCACACATATTCACCGTCTTTATCATCGGCTGAGTCAGTGCCACTGGAAAGTATGGGACAATACATTTATTTTCATGATGGGTGTTATACTATACAATATGTCTATATCTTCCTAGATGTACTGTAGATTAGATGATTGCATTTAAGACAAGGTCAGTTGGTATTAGACTCAACGTAACTTGCCAAGATTCTGATGTCTCCAGACATGTGAATTCCTCTCTAGACTACAGTAGCATGAAATGTGTTTTTCTAATACAGAAATATTAATATAAACAAATTTTGAAATGAATATGCACATATGCGCATGAGCTTCAGGATTGGTAGGTCAACGAAAAACAAAGGATGCAGAGACATTCTAATATACTGTAGAGCCAAAGCTCTAAGAGTAGTAATAAGTAAATATTTATCACATTTTAATCGATCAATCAATGACATGTTGTAAAATGTCCTTTTGATCAATAAATATTCACACCAATTGTTTGTTCAAAAACACCTCTGATTTATTATCTTAAAGTATTTTTGTGAATATTTATGCACAAACCAGTTTATTTCAATTCAGTTTCATGTTTGTTATCCAGACATATTTAAACATAATAACAAACGGTGTCCTTAAATCTACCCTGAGAAAAAAATCAGATGAAACCTTTCGCCTTCAATTTAAAGTTACTCTCCTCTTGTGGTTTAAGGATATTATTTCATGATGGTCCCATCTTCTTTTTAATATCATGCTAGATACACCCTGTTGTCCATACAGAAATCTCTGGAAAAACAATCAAGCTTTGTTATGCCCACATGCAATAGACAAAGGAAGTAATTTGAAAAGAGATATCATTGCGGTCTGTCGGTGTCCCTTTGGTGGTGTTGTCTTGACGATATAGGTCTGAATCATCCCTGTTTAAGGTTTTATTTGTGCAGGGACATGTCCCCTGACCCCCCCTCCAACTCAGTCCCCTGATGTAATGCTAAAATAGTTTATGTTCTGGGGGACTAGGATCATTCCGTCCTTTTTCAGTCCCCACTTATGTTTATTTGGTTTATGTGACGGAGACGAGTGACAGTTTATATATTTATTTTGGGGTCAGAGTCTTTATCAATGTACTAAACATAAGGTTTGCTCACTCTAAGGTTTCTAATGTCATGTTGATCCTAGGAGGACCCAAACACATGCTTCAGGACCACAATGTGCTTGTACCCCTCGTCACTGCTGTTTGGTGATCGTGTTTTCTGCCTGGCGACTTCAGCTATACCTCTCCAGAGCGCGTCCTGTTGTCCCTGTCCAAGACCAATGAATTGTTTTGATACTACACAAAGACAGTGGTCACAGCCTACCTAATTCCATCTCCATTTATGGACACTAATTGAACACTGATAAACAATTTGGCCTTAATACAATAGGTACAACCAGAAGAGGACTGGCCACCCCCTTGAGTCCGGGACCTCTCTAGGTTTCTTCCTAGGTTTTATCGACTAGGGAGTTCTTCCTAGTCACTGTGCATCACTTGTTTTTGCTTGATCTTTGGGGTTTTAGGCCATGTATCGTCAAAGCACTTTGTGACAACTGCTGTTGTCAGCAAGGGGTGAGCACCAGAACAGACCTTGAGATGTTCCTTGAGATGTTGCTTCAAAATATCCACAAACATTTTCTTTCTGCAAGGGTACCCTAAAGAAATTATGCTCTTTTGAGGTGGTCAAAGGGTGGTCACACCAAATATTGATTTGATTTAGATTTTCATCCGTTCACTCACTTTGTGTTTTGTTAATTGATCAATATAAACTATTAACATGTGTATTTGTCTGACAGATGAAGCGATTCAAGTTGAAAATCACCTAGGTAACATTGGCAACAGGTCTCAGAGCGGGAAGTGAATAGCCAACATGGTATTTAGAAGTACACCTGTTCCATTTGTGCACCTGTTTCATTTGTGCACCTGTTCCAGAAGTGCACCTGTTCCGTTTGTGCACCTGTTCCCGAAGTGCACCCTTTCCAGAAGTGCACCTGTTCCAGGAATGCACCTGTTCCAGAAGTGCACCTGTTCCATTTGTGCACCTGTTCCAGAAGTGCACCTGTTCCAGAAGTGCACCTGTTCCAGAAGTGCACCTGTTCCATTTGTGCACCTGTTCCAGGAATGCACCTGTTCCATTATTTGGAGGGGGCAGAGATTTAGCTACCATAACATCAAATTACATTACATTATAATGATAACATAGCAAATCAGCTAGTAGAATAAGGTTGTGTTAGCTAACTGGCTAAATTACTGCAGCCGAAACATGATAGCCAGCTACCGTTTGGATTCTCTCAACGTAAAAACAACAGGGAGAATGCACATTGTTTTCAAAACATAAACAGCTGTTTGCTCAGGGTTAAGGTAAGACTTGAGACTTGACTTGGACTTGCATGCAGTGACTTGAGACTTGACCTAGACTTAAGACTTTGACCTAGACTTGAGACTTTGACTTAGACTTGAGACTTTGACTTAGACTTGAGACTTGACTTGGACTTGAGACTTGACTTGGACTTGCATGCAGTGACTTGAGACTTGACCTAGACTTGAGACTTTGACTTAGACTTGAGACTTTGACCTAGACTTGAGACTTTGACTTAGACTTGGATGAAGTGACTTAAAGACATCCTTGATTTCGATCCAGTGAAATGCCGGTAATAATGCAGAAAAACATTCACTAGCAAGTATGGAAGCCATGCAAATTCATTCTTTCAGGGAGGGAATATGTATTGTTTTTATTAAATATACTGTATCACCCCCTCCCTCATAAGAAATGGTAATTCTATGTTTGCTAACATGTTTGCGTTTCATTCTTATTTCTCTTCTAATTTCAGTCCTTAAATCCATGTTTGTCAGAAATTATGGATGCTGAGCAGCAACAGTTGAAAACATTTCAATGTATATAAATGCACATTTCTTGGTATTGAGAACACTTAAATAGCATTTTAACCTTTGTCTAGTAAGCCTAATATTCACCTTGTCTTGTCACTTTCCCACACTAAAAGGTAAACAAATGGTTATCACTATGATCTAGCAATAAAGTCACTATAATTTTGTCTAAATGTAACGTTTTGTTAATTTAGTAATTACATTTTTATTTGGTAAGAGTGATTAAGTGATGCGGTTATGTAACATACTGTATATTCTGATTGTTTTCGTCCTCAAATAAATATCTATTAAATGCTGGCTGTATATATGTTAAATGCCTACAGTAGGTCTATTAGAAGTCGGTCCTAGATCTATGAAAAGTATGTTCTAGATCTATTCAATATCGGCAGAAGAATGGCCGGGAAGCAAAAAGCTTTGTCTTTAATCGTTCAAACACTGTCTGAAGGTCAAATTCGATCAAGTGCTGACATTGAATTTACGTCTTGCTGATGAGCAAACGATCTCTATACTATGTCTGGTGGATGTATCATATATATGTTGGGACAACATTGGCGAGATATGTGTGCTATCATCAGGGAATAAATGGATTTGATTGTTATCCCTCATGGTCCCCTCAGATACACAGTAAGCCTCTCCCCTGGTTTGCTGCTTCTCTTGTTGCAGATCCAGGTAGTTTTGTGATTACTGTAACCTTTTTTTATGAGGGCCAGATTGGAAATGTGTCCAGGACACCAGGGTTAACACCCCTACTCTTAACAATAGTGCCATGGTATCTTTAGTGACCACAGAGTCACGACACCCGTTTAACGTCCCGTACATGATTCCCTCAATTCGAAGTCTACATGATTCACTTAATTAAAGTCTACATGATTCCCTCAATTCAAAGTCTACATGATTCACTCAATTCAATGTCTACATGATTCACTCAATTTAAAGTCTACATGATTCACTCAATTAGAAGTCTACATGATTTCTTCAATTCGAAGTCTACATGATTCATTCAATTTGAAGTCTACATGATTCATTCAATTCAAAGTCTACACGATTCACTCAATTCAAAGTCTACATGATTCACTCAATTCAAAGTCAACATGATTCACTCAATTCAAAGTCTACATGATTCACTCAATTCAAAGTCTACATGATTCACTCAATTTTAAATCTACATGATTCACTCAGTTCAAAGTCAACATGATTCACTCAATTCAAAGTCTACATGATTCACTCAATTCAAAGTCAACATGATTCACTCAATTCAAAGTCTACATGATTCACTCAATTCAAAGTCTACATGATTCACTCAATTTTAAATCTACATGATTCACTCAGTTCAAAGTCTACTTGATTTATTCAATTCAAAGTCTACATGATTCCCTCAATTCAAAAGTCTGCATGATTTATTGAATTCCTGTTCAAGTGAGAAGACCTGCAGTGTGGTGAATCATTATGTCATCTAAATTACATTTTTCATATTTTTAAAATATAATAATGACATCTTTAATGTTAAGGATGTACCTGTCATTTACATTATAAAATTCCCCAAACAGTACTCCCAAATCAGTACCCTGATTCCCACATACCCTAACCCTAAACCCTAACCACATACCCTAACCACATACCCTAACCCTAAACCCTAACCACATACCTTAACCCTAAACCCTAACCACATACCCTAAACCCTAACCACATACCCTAACCCTACACCAAACAGTTCCCCCAAGAGAACCCAAAATACTACCTCAAATTATGCTCAAACAAAACTCCAAACCATTTCCAAAAATTCAAAGTAACCCCAAAAATACCCCAAGTAATATTCCAGATGACAGTAAAGAGTATGCCATACTGTTGACATCATTGTATGTGATTTCTTTTCTGGTGTTGTATGATTGCTTGTGCTATACTGTGGCATTTCTGGGTCGTTTATAGTTTTTTTGGGGGGGGGGTTGAGTCACCTGTGTGTGGTCGTTTACATGCAGATAATAGTTCCCACATCCCAGATGATGATGAAACATGTTTATTTATCATACATTAATTTATACCCATTGACTGCATTGTTTTACTCATTTACTATGATAAATACTATTCCCTTACTGTTACAAACTGCACAGTTCTCTAGATAAAAAAACACATTTTTTACAGTAGATTCCCAATGTGTCAGTCAGAGGAATTTTAAATGACTCAGGTTAAAACCTTTGCTCAAATAAATTGAGAGTAATTTAAAATCTCATAAGGCCACACTTCAATACTGACTAGAGCATATAGTACCCCTGGGAAACATTCATATCTTGATGCTCCTGTTAAAAGTTTGCTTAACACATTGACGGATTAATCATAGTAAAGATATAGGGAGGGATCAGTAGGGATGCTTTATACCTATTTAGGTGTGTCAGACTCTGGCCTGCCTAACGTTGTATTTATGACCTCCTTTAGGTTTCTACCTTCCCGCCACATAGGGAGACATAAGAAAAAAAGCTTTAAGTGTGCACAGTTGCATTGACAACCTTGCATAGCTAATTCAGCCATGGAATAAAGTCTTATCTCCAAATTGCAGTATCTGAGTTTGCTAACATACAGTACATCAGTGTTTCATAATAAAAGGACTTCCAACGTGCAACTTAAAACCTTATATTTAAAGGAGAAAAAGCCCAGAGGCTAAACTGCAAAAAAAAGCATTCACTCTCACAAGTCTTTTTCCAGCACACATCTGGTGGGATGTAGTTTAACGGTATCATGGAGATGGATGTATTGTGACAAGATGAGATTGATGACAATGTTCTACTTTTCCCATTATACTGCCTCATGAACATACAATCAGGGTATAATGAAGGCTGCACCAGATGTACCGGTACACTAAATTTAACAACAGTTGGGGATGTCAATGACATCACAGCATCTTGTACTAAAGCAGTTGTAGGCTGAGATGTCAGTAACAGAAATCTGTTAAGAGATGTATAAACAAATTGTATTCTGAAATACTATAATGTCATAAAGTTCTGTTAATGTGATCACTTTGAGGCAGTAAAAACTGTAAAAATGATACAAAATACCTACCCAAAATCACGACAAGAGGGTTAAAAGCATTTTGAGAGATACAAAATGTTTACTTTGTACCTTCACTTTTTATTCCTCCTACCTGAATGAGGTGTTTGGTACACACACACACACACACACACACACACACACACACACACACACACACACACACACACACACACACACACACACACACACACACACACACACACACACACACACACACACACACACACACACACACACACACACTGAGAACCTATCTGGTACTGCTTTTCCCACATTATTCACCCTCTACAGTGTTACACACAAACAGGGTTATAGCATTGTTACATCTAAATCCCAGAGAACCTGTCTGCGCTTGCACTCTTCCTGCACACTCTACCCTCTATAGTTTGTGAAACTGCACAATGTTATTTCAAAATATTCAATACTCTACGCACAGCTGCAATTTGGGAACACAACAAATAAACAGATTTTGTATGTGACTCCTTACCACAATCGATCATTATGCCTAAAATATTATTTCTTTAGGAGGCCCTTGTAATTCGAAGACAGAAGTAAAATGTGAAAGTAGCATCTTACGCTTTGGAAAAAAAGAATGGTCTGAGCAAGAGGATCATGTCTCTGTCAAATTGAAAACTGACGGTAGGATAAGATTGACTATCAGACAACCAGGACCAGCCAGTCAACAGCCAGCCCCAGGAACAGCCAGTCAGCAGCCAGGACCAGCCAGTCAGCAGCCAGCCCCAGGACCAGCCAGTCAACAGCCAGCCCCAGGACCAGCCAGTCAGCAGCCAGCCCCAGGATCAGCCAGTCAGCAGCCAGCCCCAGGACCAGCCAGTCAACAGCCAGCCCCAGGACCAGCCAGTCAACAGCCAGCCCCAGGACCAGCCAGTCAACAGCCAGCCCCAGGACCAGCTAGTCAACAGCCAGCCCCAGGACCAACCAGCCAACAGCCAGCCCCAGGACCAGCCATCCCAGGACCAACAAGACACAGTACACATGCATCAAATGGAAGAAATATACATTAGCAACATACACACATTAAAACCTTCTCATGAGGTGTGTAAGACTGGCATGAATGTGTGTTCAATGTGGCTCATTTATCTATTCCATAAAATACTGAATGTAAAATGTATCTTTCTAATTATGAAAACCTTGTTTAACTTCTATTTCTTCAAGATAAACATGATTTCTTCTACCATGTCTTGATTATCATTAGCTTTTTTGACAAAAATGACATCACAATAAAAAATAGCAATTTTCTTGACACATTTTATCTAACAGAGGTAAATGGCAAATATTAACCATATATGCTGTGTATATTGCTTAATTGTTGTAAAGCAAATGTCTTTTGAGTATTTTCACAAAAAAATGTTATGCCTGTATTGTTTTAATAACCCAATAATCGTAAGGATCCAACAGAACATTGGGTGAGTACTGTAAGTGGATTATTATAACAGCTTGGATATGTTTGGGTTCATGTTACAAAAATGAAGAAGAACCAGTTTTGTGAGAATAGACCACGATATTTACCCCTGGTTCAGACTACTGAAACTACACTAGTCCTATTAATCCTGCAGAACCCTTTTGCAAAAATGAAAGATGTTGCATTCAAAGACATAAAGTAAGGGCACATTTCATTTATTTTTCATTCTGAAGTTGAAAGTCACTCTTTATATTTTGCTGACCATTTCATTTTTGTGTTTAGCAGTAAACACAGTTCCATCTTCAAAACAGTATAGCAGATTAATCATCCATCACTTGTTACAAAATGGATCCTTTATCACAATCCCTAACTACCCCCTAATACACCAGCCCACTATATCACAATCCCTAACTACCCCCTAATACACCAGCTCACTATCAATAAGAAACTAACCAGACAGTAATATTTTGACAGAAGTCACTAAGCTAGGTTACAAATATCCCATTACAACAGCATGGAAACAAGCCCAATAAATCTTTACAGCTAAAACTGGACGTCAAGTCATTACTATGTATTATTACCCTCATCACACCTTCGTGCCTAACCAATCATGACATACGGTTGCAGGAGATGCCTAGGGAAGCTGCAAAGGAAGTTGTTTGAACAGGCAAAAACATTTAAGCTACAATCCACAGGGAACCACAGGCTCCTACTCATCCAGCCACGCCTCCAACAGACGACAATCCCTCCCCTACAATCACGCAGCTTCCAGAATCTTCCACATAGACTAAAGTAATTATGGTTGCACAGTGGCACTTCATTTTATAGTGCTGTTTGCAGTGCTGTAATGCGTTCATATTATTATGTGCAACATGTTGAATTGAGTAAGAACTTGCCAAGTGCGTCAGGTTGTCCACTACTGAGATGAACAGCCGTCATTCGAATTCCCTTTGTCCTTAATCTGTCCTGTTGTTTTACCAATTTTGTCTGCGGTTAATTTGTTCTCTTCCGTTTTCAGAAATCTACCATTATGTCCATGCCCTCCACTGATTGTTTTTTCTTTATACTCACTCAACGTGTTGACACAAAAGAGAATTGTGTCAGGGCAGTCAAGCAGGTTTCGGTTTGTTTACTAAATATTTGAATTCCCACCACCTCATAGAGACTCATTCTCATGCATATACAAAACCAGAATCCTATTGAGATTTCTATTTCAGATTTTGCATTTCGAGATTCACCTTTGTTTCTCTGATGTGATATGCTGCTCGTCTCCGGCACCTAGGTTAAATCCAGCGTGATAACCTGTTAAATAAACCGGCATACCAGGAAACGGCCAACCTTTTGTCGTCCCCCCTTAGCCCCAGACAGAGTAAATCAATCAGAGAGGGATTCAATCCTCCGACACAAATCTGATCCTCTGCCCTTCCATCTTGCATAGGTCACATCTGGAGTGAAATCATTCTGCAGCACTGGCCTGTTTAATATTGTTTTACAGACCTCCAAATCTACTCATGTTGGCAAACACACCCTCCCTCCGTCTAAGATCCATCTATAGCATCCATTTACTTCCAGTCTCCTACTGAGACAGGACGCTGCCTCAGTATTATTTGTCTGTCATCCCACTGCTATGGACCCTCCTTTCACAGTGGCCTTCAAGGCACTATCCCTGTGGGGCTGACGCTACATCAGCGATATGGTTCAGAATCTTTGGTTTCCCATAATCCAGAATCTGGCAGGGCAATAAGGGCTGTTCATATTGTACATAGTTGATGTAAAAATATGCCATACATCAATGTTTGCATTAATTTGATTTGCCGAGCTGTCATACAACGATTTCTTGAACCACAAACAGATTATTGCATGGGCCTATCAGCTAATGTTATGGCTTTTACCAGTACAATTGACATTATTTACCTTACATGAAGACCAGGATCTTCTACTGGTGAAAAGGGAGTTGACCTTTTATGTTTACAGTAACTAAAATACAATAGAATATTTTTATACCTATTTCAAGTAGTATGAAATTTGAGAAATATTGTAAAACAGGTCATGGTGATGGAGGTGATGTAAATTGCTGTGGAGCTCTCACCACCACTTCATCTAAGAATTCAAATTAAAAAAGGCATTAATGCAATAGGTTTTCAGCACGATAGAATTTTGAGTGGTGGATGTAATGTTTTAGACCACTCCGGGTATGTTCATTGAAGAATAGGGTCTATTCACACAACAATGGGTTTCTTTAAATAAAAAATACTTGTAGTGAGAATTTAGTTAATTAAACATTTTTCAACTATACATCGCTGGAATTACATTATCAGAAAACTATATTTTAAAATGCAAATTACGTTCTGTTCCAACATCTATCTAATGGACATCACAACTATTAAATCACAACTATGAAAAGCATCTCTTTACGAACTACATTGAAATGTTTAGGTCTAGGGCTGTGTGGGCATGCCAATACTGAAGTTAAGTATATTATTGCATTGACAACAGGGCTAACTGGTTAAATAACTTGATTGTTTAAACGTAGTTCTTTTCAAAAGTTTGGTTTCAATTGATTTACACATTTCTGAAATCAAACAAATTACTAAATTAATTCTAATTGCAAAGAAAATGACTATAGATTTTATTAATTTATTTCAGGTTTTTACAATCTAAAGCCAAATCGAGCTATCCCTAATTCAGCAGCACCCAACATTCTATATCAACATACACCAATCAACCATATTATGAGCACCTGCCTAATGTGTAAGTCCCTCTTTTGCCACCAAAACAGCCCTGACCCATCGAGGCATTGACTCCACTAGACCTCTGAAGTTGTGCTGTGGTATCTGGCACCAAGACGTTAGCAGCAGATCCCTTAAGTCCTGTAAGTTGCGGGGTGGGCCTTCATGGGTCGGACTAGTTCGTCCAGCACATCCCACAGATACTCGATTGGATTGAGATCTGGGGAAGTTAAAGGCCAAGTCAACACCTTGAACTTGTTGTTGTGTTCCTCAAACCATTCCTGAACCATTTTTGCTTTGTGGCAGGGCGCATTATCCTGCTGAAAGAGGCCAATGACATCAGGGAATACCATTTCCAATAAAGAGTGTACATGGTCTGTAACAATGCTTAGGTAGGTGGTACGTGTCAAAGTAACATCCACATGAATGGCGGGACCCAGGTTTTCCCAGCAGAACATTAACCAAAGCGTCACACTGCCTCCGTTGGCTTGCCTTCTTCATCCTGTGCATCCTGGTGCCATGTGTTCCCCAGGTAAGCGACACATGCACACCCGGCCATCCACAAGCTGTAAAAGGACTGCACTGCATGTCCTGACACCTTTCAGCAATTCGAGCTACAGTAGCTTGTTTGTTTGATCTGACCACACTGGCCAGTCTTTGCTCCACACGTGACTCAATAACCGTGTCGCCAGTTCACCGCTTTTCCTTTGGACAACTTTTTTTTAGGAGGTGGTCCTGCTGCTTTCTTGGGCACCCTGATGTCTTCTTCACAACAATTGACCCTCTCTCCTTGAAGTTCTTGATGATGCACATTTTTTTATTTATCTGCAATCTTACTAGCAGCAATATCCTTGCCTGTGAAGCCCTTTTTTTGCAAAGCAATGACCGCATCTGTTTCCTTGCAGGTAACCATGGTTGACAGAGGAAGAACAATTATTTCAAGCACCACCCTCCTAAAGCTTCCAGTCTGTTGTCAATCAGCATGACAGAGTGATCTCCAGCCTTGTCCTCCAGCCTTGTCCTCTCACCTGTGTTAACAAGACAATCACTGGCATGATAGCAGCTAGTCCTTTTAGTGGCAGAGCTGAAATACAGTAGAAATGTTTTCTTTTTGGGATTAAGTTCATTTTCATGGCAAAGAGGTACTAGCAAATACAGCAGCTAATTGTCTCTCCCCCAACTGTCTCTTAATAATTTAAAATAGAACATTGCAAACTTTGCTAACTCTAGTCAAGTTCTCAAAAAATTAATGGTGGGATCTTTGGGAAAACAAATTGTCCACTGTTGTTTTAAATAATTTTGACAAAATTATTAATAAAATATAAAAAATATAGAAAATAACTAATTAACATGCATGTTGCATCCCTTGATGTTTTTGATGCACCTTCTCAAGTGGCCTCACTAAGTGTTAAATCTTTAGGTGTAAAAACATAAAGGGCCCTATCTTGCACCCGGCGCAATGCAGCGCAATGTCTGAACTCAAGTGTCTTTGCTAGTTTAAGACCGACGCAGTTGTCAGTTTCCCGTCAGGCGCCCGAGTTCTTTAAATAGCAAATGCACCTGTGCCCATATTTGCGCCCATTGGAGTGCAGGTCTAACGGGGAGGTGTGTTCAGGATAATTCTGCGTGTATTGCTATCTTGAGGCATCGGAATATGATTGCGCCATTGACCAACAAAAACCTAAAGTCAATGGCGCAGCACGTCATAGTTATTTTAACAGCAAATTAGTCAAATGCACCTATGGCATAGGCACAACGCGTGCACACTATGCTTGTTGCACACACACAGGGAAGCGCAGCACCACACGAACATGCAAAAGATTACAAAAAAAAATATTATGCTGTGACATGTGCATACATCCTATTTAGTAAATAAACAGCTTGCAAAAACAGTGTTTACTTGACATTAAGTTATATATCAGTGAGTGTAAGCCAATATATGTCTGTGCAATTGTGTAAATGTTGCACTCCACTTTCTATTGAAATTAAGCTCTACTTTGTCCAATGAGCATCATGACTCAAAGACTATGAAACACAGGGATTGTTCAGTGTGCCCTTCATACACGAAAAGCCACGACTAAATAGCGATTCTAAGCCTTTCAAGGTAGAAAAATATGTTTACCAGCACTGACATTTAGGGGTGGCATTGCTGTTTGTTTGAGCTCAGAACAGATTGCACTCAAATCCTGCACCTTGACAATGCTATAAAATGAAGTGTTCCAGGTAGGGCTATTAGAGAGTGCTGAGGGACTCAGATGCCCTCCACTTGAAACAAAAATAAAAAGCTGCTTGTCCTATTCAGTAGAACATCAAGGAGAAAATAGTAGGAAGTCATTAGAAAGAAAAAGTTTGAAATTGGAAATTGCAACCAAGTACGCCTTGTATCCTTAAGTCCAAAACATTTAACACAAGAGTGTGCCACTGCTTTTTGATAGAGCTCCAATACCACCATAAGCAATTTTTTTGTATTGAGAAATTTTATCAGAGAACACCTTGACCATATCCTGTCCTCTCTTCTCCAGGCTCTCAGAAGACATCCTTCCATTCCTTTCCTTCCTCATGAAATCATCACTGAACATCGGTTGTGTCCTTCTTGACATCAAGATGGCAAAGGTCAAAATAAAATTCATCATCTCAAGATGCAAAAAATTTGACAGCTCTGATGTAAAAAATCGGAGGTCAGTATCTCTTTTCAACTTCCTTTCCAAAACACTTGAGTGCGCTTTCTGTAACACTCTTTTTATAGTCTTGCAAAGTTGCCTGAAACCGCTTGCGTTAAACTGCTACACATCTCCGCCTCGCAGTCTGGGGAATCAAATTGTTTGGGGCGTTTTCAATGGGGTTGAGCAAAAATTATATGAAAGTGATTGGATCTAACTTTAACCAATCAAACCAGTTAGCCACATGACATAGTTAGCAAAAGCTAGTTAGTTACAGATGCCATACAGTAGGTAGCAAGCTACCACACTTTTGTAACCACCTCTAGTTTACTTGCAATTTGTACGTGACAACAATCCAAATGAGATTCTCACAATACAGTTTTGAAGCTCGTATGTTCCATCACTTGTTAAGCATCAGACAGCACTGAATATGCTTAGCGTTTCAATGCAAGTGGATCCAAGTGGCATCATGAGGCTACTACTTTTTTCTCTCTCAAAAGTATCTCCTTGGACCAGAGTTTGTTGTAGCGCCCTGGGGCCTACTTTCCTTTCAATTAAAAGTAATAAAAAATAACCCCTAACAATTCAAAAATCTCCTTGACCCCAAGTCAGGATTAATGTCCACTCAACTGATGTAATTTTCTTACGTGTCACATAGGATCCTCAGATTCATGATTCTACTCCTCTGTTCTCATTCTCCTAGATCTGTCCTCTGCCTTGGACATGGTAAGTGATCAAGTCCTACTCTATACCACTTGAGGCTGGGAGTCTTAGGCTCTGCACACTTGGCCATACCTATCAGATGTGGAGAGGATGGGTGTCTGCTTGACAGACCTTCAATACTGGTGTACCCCAAAGCACTGTTATAGGCCCTCTTTTCTCTTTATATGTCAAGTCATTTGACTCCTCACATGGTTGTCGTATCAATGCTAAAATGACTACAACCATTTATTTCCTTCCCTGTTTAGTTGGTGGCACTCATTTTGCATGCCTTGCTGACATCTCTGCTTAGACTTCGGCCCACTACCACAAGCTGAACGTTAACAAGACAGAGTTTCTCTTCCTCCGGGGTAAAGCCTGTACAATCCAAAACATCCCCATCATAGATGGCAACTACACAGTCCAAGTACCTAAGTGGACACAAAACATTGGTGTGACCCTAGACAACATCCTGTCATGCTTTACAAATGTCAAGAATTGACTCGTACCTGCAGGCTCTACAACAGTTGCAGTGTTTGACCTTTGCACCGCAGGAAGCATCTAATCCAGGCATGTTTCATTTCACATCCAGACTGGACCTCACTGTGGGTATGGCTCCCGGGGTGTGCAACCTACCCAGGAAGCCGCAGCCGGACTTCTGCTCAACCTTACCGTATTCTCCCATGTCACTACTGTCTTCACTCACGCTACAGTAGCATCCACTGCCTACATTCAGGGAATGATCAAACCCTGCGTTCTCATCCAGGCTCTTTGTGATTTATCCTATATTTCTGTATACTCTAGAATTAATTGTTCTCCTACCACCAGCAGTTATATAATCAGTGAAGACAAGTGAGCCAGTTCCAGTGGCAGCCATTTGTGCCAAAGCCAATACATTCCCTTCATCATATTTCACATAGGTTGTGAGCAGTTCTTTTTTAGGATAGTTCAAAGCACTCAATCTGTGTGTCAATAGCCAGCACCATTTGGCTTTGGGTTAGTAATTGAATTGGCTTGAATTTACTCTCTACGGTCTGTTGACTCCTTGCGGTAGAAGCTCTGAAAGTGCTTTCTTCTGGCACATAGGTATTCCGGTCTAGACTTCCAGAATCAGACGTGCTTTGATGTACTGTAGCATGTCACCATTAGGTGTGTGTTTCTTTATCCTGTTGTTTTTCTTTCTCTATCAAAATAATGATAGCTAACTGGTAGCCGTACTGCTCCTTTATCACAGTAGCCATGGCAAAGAGAGATCAATTCTGGACCATGTACTGGAGACATGACCGTCTGTAACACACTCTGGGAATGAATCCAGTGTCCTGAAGTGCCTTGACAGAAACATGTTCAATAATTTATGGAAGGAAATGGCCTAATGGTGAATCAACGACCCAGGGGGAACCAGCATGGGGGGTGAATGGGGCTGAGAACTAATGTCACCTGTTGTTAATTACAGTAACTGCTTTGTTGTCAATGCCCTAGTTAGGCACTCTCAGAACAGGAACACTGCAGTTGGAGTAATGGATTACGTTGACTAGCGTGTAACGCAGAGAGTACTGTAGCTGTACAGATTTCCACTCTGGTTCCCTACCCGTTAGATTACAGGAATATCTATATATAGTATAAATATATATAATATATATTTTACTAGTTTAGAGCTGTATTGCTCGTCTAGTTTCCTTTGTTCAACACAGTCCAGGATTAGAACATTTTGTTCTGCTTTTTACGCATCATCTGTATTAAATTTGTTATTATGGTAGATACTGTACTCTGGAAAAGATAATAACACCACACAATATATTTCTGTTGTTCAATACACGTCTCTGGTCTTTTTATTCCTTCCTACTGCTGTATTTTGTTTTTGTTTCGGACAAAATTGCCAACCCGTTACAGATACAATACTATAGAAATCATTCCAGCCATCTGCTCTAACCTCAAGCCCGGACTGCATTTGCTTTCCATTATCTAAAGGGAGAACAACTGTTCAACCACATAATATCTTGTACCATACAGTTCAACTGAGCTCCTAGACCTGCACCTCATACATAGTTGACATTTAGCAAGCAACAGTATACAGTATGAACAGTATTGACCAACTTCAGAAAATCCTTATTGGTGCTTTATGTAATAAAGATATATATTTAGTTTGCTCCTAAGATGAACTGTGACAATTTTTCTCCTGAAAAGAAAGGTCAAAATAACGATTTACGTTGGTAACAATGGTGTCATTTTATCAGTGGAGATTGATGAAAAATACATACTGTATCTGAAAGTTGCCTGTATAGAGTTCATCACCTTACAAATGATATTATCTTTCAGTTCATAGATCGCAAAAGTCGGAATGACTTTTTGTCTTTTTTCAGGTCATTGAACACTTAGGACTCACACATTGTGCATTTGAGATAACAGGGTTCAATAAGCAGCAACAGATGTCTAATTTTTTAGGCTTGAGAAGTCTGAAGACTTTCTTAGCTTTTTACAGTAGCGATTTTCATAGTTCTCCTCTGGTAATGCTGGCAATCAATAGTAGTGGGTGACTTTTAACCATTGATGTGCCATTATTTCCAGGGCACTAAACACTGGAGTTGTTTTTCTGACTTAAATGGAGACACGGCCAGTTACGACACGACCTCTGACATTTAAGTTATGCGACTGAGTCATTTTGTTTTCCCTTTCGAAGTGAAGTTACCTTTGGGAGCCATCCAAATGTATAATGTCTTCAGACATTAATGTCTTGCTGCCTGGCAACAGACAGTGTGCATGTGGGGGCGTGACACATGAACTGATATTTAGCAACCGCTGCATTTGTCACCATGTCTTTTATATGGGAGTTTACAATCTGAACGCATTGAAACCCAAGTGCCTTTTCAGAATGTTTTGCTTAATATTGGAATGTATTAAAGCTTCCAGTACATGAAAGAATTCATAAAAGAGAGAATTTTTCCACTGCATAGACATGAAGCCAACAACAATGAGGCTACAATTTTTCACATTTATTTTAGCTAGAAACCATTTTTATTGATTTCCTGCTGTCAATGATTGCCAATAGATAGTCTAAAATGCACAACAGGAATACTGTTATAGAATTTACTCTACAGACTTTTTCCATTTGGGGGTTATTTTGAAGCCAAAATTCATTCTAATTCATTGGTGTCAAAAAGGAAATCGAAAGAATTTACACCAAGTAAACAAATGTCTAATACCTCATGTAATCTACAAACAGTTTTACTTTTTAGATTGCAATTAGGAGACAGAGGGGCCAAAGACCAGCACTAATCCAAAACGTTGTAAACACAGGCCCAGAAATTAATGGTCAGAAAGAAGTGTCTGTTTTATTCATCTTTTTTTGTTTTTCCTCACCTCCTTATTGTTCCTGTCCAATTTTCCACTAACCCTGACTTGTTGGCAGCTCTGCAAATCCCTGGACAAATGCGGGATGGATCACATGGTTTACCCAACCACATGTTCCAGAGCCAGCCAATTACTTTTGTACTGCTCATCCAACATGGAAGCCTTTAGTCAGATCATGTGTGGCATGATGACACTCACCAACTATATTTCCGGCATTTAACATACAGAAACCCGATCTACACACAAGGAGTCACGTGGCAGGCTAGATAATCTGATTTATCTATCCAAAATCCCAGCTACAGTATATGAATTTGCGTTGCCTTGTGCTGGACGTTCTGGGCTAAGTCGGAGACGCATAGTTAGTGTCAAACCACTGACGTAGTTTGTCCTGCAAGACAGCGCCTTGGCCCACTACCCCACACGTACCCCAAAGTGTCTGCATTTCTTTAGATTTTTTGGGTCCACTAAGCATTGACACCTACCAGTGGAAACACAATTTCTCAGTCGCTAAACTATACTGTAGCTAAAGTAATACAATAGTCTTGAGCACCTCTAAATGCATGCCCACAGTTTGCCACATCCTCTCACAAGAAACTCTAAACTCCCGATAGACTACAATATTTACCGAAGTCTAATACTTTCTCTAAAGAGAGTGCTGACACAGATATTCCTGTAAAATGGCTCTATCAGTGATTGAGGTTATCAGAAGCTAGACACAGCATTACATTGGATTTTTTTCTCTTGTTCCGCCAAGATATCAAATGCAATTCTTGCTCAGCCATGGGTAAAACAGTGATGTGAGGCTTTGTATTTCACCCTCTGAAAACAACATGTCAAAATTGAAGAACCGGACAGATGAAAATTAAGTGTTACAACAGAATATCTCATACTGATGGAACTAGGAAAATATATTTATTTTACCTACTGTGAGTGTAGCAACTTAAAATGAATCAATTTCTAAGAACCATGCCGTATTTCCACTAAAAAGCAGGCCATGAGAGACTGACAATTTATTTGAATATACCTAATATAGATTCCAGCAGTAGTAATGCAATCTGAGAACAGCATACAATTTGGTTCAAAGACATTTAGAAAGACCGTGGTATACGGTGCGAATGCTGACTCCACATGACTACTGCCTTTTATCAAGCACTTACCTGGACAGTCTGCCACTGGCTGCTCATCTAATGAGCAGATCCCCTCAGACAGTTACTACAAGAAAAACAGCATGACTGATGCGACAAAGCATAGCAGGTTATGTCTTTACTCTTTTTTTAGGTTTATTGCATAAACTAAGAGAGAATACACTTGGAAATGAATTTTGGAAATATGTGTATTTACTTTGCAATTGAGCAGAGGTGGACAAAGTACTGATTAAAAAGTACTTTTCTGAGTAACTCTGAGTTCACACGTTTTGGGAAGTCCCTACTTAAGACCAAATTGATCAGGTAAAGGGAGTTCACATCTTACCGGTGACCATGATTGATATTTGCTTTACTCTTTCAACATTTTTTATAGGTTACTGTTAAGATATGAACTCCCTTTACCTGATCAATTTGGTCTAAAGTAGGGACTTCCCAAAACTTGTGAACTCAGAGTTACTCAAAAAAAGTACTTTTACTCAAGTAAATGTCCACCTCTACAATTCAGTAGAAAAAAGTAGGCCAATGGTTTAGGAGAGTTGAAGGTCACAGTGTGCCTCTACTGTACCAAAACATGTCCCTCCATGCCTTGTTGCCTGCTAAACGAAGAAGTCCTCTGTAACCAACACACTTTCAGGAGAATGATCCTCAGATTAACAACCACAATTAGCTAGGAGGCACCAACTGGCAACGTGGAGTCAATTACCATAAGCACTTGGCACATGACAACCCTTCACAATCATTTAAATATATTATTTTAAGCACAGTAGCCAGGTAGCCTAGCGGTTAAGGTGTCTGTCTGATATGCATAACCCCAACCGGTAAAGTTGAAAGCACCACCATTGTCCTGCCCTTGAGCAAGACAGTTCACTGTAATTGCCCAGTAACATTTCCCTTAATTTGAGTGTTTAAATAATGGTAATATGTTGAAACCTAAAATAAGAATTTGTATAAATGGACATACCGTACATACAAATGTTTTATGTATGCTTTTCCATGAAATACTGTAGGTATTTCATGGAAAAGCATACATGAAATACTGTAGGTATTTCTTTTATCATCATACAATTGTTTATAAAATCCAACACAGACAACATTTAATTACCTTTTTTTAATTACAGAGTTGACTGTCTTACTTAGTTTTTAAAAGTGTGTGTAAATTAGTTAAAGGTTTGCCAGTAAACAAGTAGAGATTTTATGTAATCAATGAAATTGAATGATGGAATTCTATGGGCCTTTTGGGGTCCTTATCACGGATGCCTGTAATTATCACTGTGCCTCTGTGTAGCCTCATCACAAAAATATTATGAGTTCAAAATAAAAAGATAAAATGACAAAGTGATGAGAAATAATCAATGTTAACTGAGATTTGACTTTTAATTTCGATTTTTCATCTCCTAGAAAATCACAGACAAGGTATAAAATATATGATCATTGTTTATTATATGCAATTTAGGTGTAGATTTGCAACATTACAATAACTACGAACATGAACAGAGATTTTGGAAACTTTCATAAATCACAGGTAGCTTTGCATCCCTAATTTCAAACCAATATGAAGCAACATTTTTCAGTTCTGGCAAGAACTTCTAGTGCTATTACTCTTCCAAAAATGAAATTCTAGGAACAGAAATTTGTTTTTCAGTTATTTGGCAGAAAATGGTCTCTCTCTCTCTATTCCACTCATTAATTGGGAGACTTATTGCACATTCTGGATTCTTTTTGTTTTTTTAAAGCCATTCAGAAATCCAAACTGCCATTCCAACAACATCTGCAGATGCTAGCCCCCCCCCATCCATCACCACAAACCCTGTGTGCCTGAAGACCAGCTTCCTGGCGCTGAAGATCTGAACACTGTTAACGGGGGTTGACACCACTGTAAGAGGCTCATTATGTACACAATGAACCATGGTGCACATTCCCTCCCAAAACTCTGCAGCAAACTCAGCAACTGACTGGCGTGAGTCCAATTAATCACACTCACGGCACAGTGATGCTAAAGCTGAATCGCACAAGCTCTTCCTCTTTCCCTCCCACCTCTGTGTACCGTTTAATGTTCAGCACGTGACATGGGGGCAAAATGCTCTGACTAAGCTGCCTAGTGTTAGCGTAAACATGTCAATCTTTAAAGCTTTTGCTAACCAATACGACTCGTGAACAATGCCTTCCTCACTATATTAACTAATTTCTCAGTCAATATTACACTGTAATGTGAAAAAAAATTAAATAAAAATTAAACTGAATAAAAGTAAAAAATATACATTTGTTTTAAGTAAAAAAATAATAAAAACAAATAATAAAAACATGCTTTCAAAGAAAAATGTACAGTTAGTGATAAAAAGGAAATGTTACAGACATCTAAATGTGCGTATAGGCACTTTAGCAGGTTTTTACCAAACTCAGAGTGGACCCGTGGTGTTTCTAGTAATAAAAGGTCCTGAGACAGAGTCTGATATATGGTTTGTGACCACTGAATTTTTGCCTTTAAATAGCCAAGTAGTTTCTGTAATAGCACTAATAAACAAACATCAACAAATGTCTGGACCTTCTAAAAGTCAAGGAGTCCCAGCCAATTGTAGTGTATAATAGGCAATGATGAGTGTGATAGTGTGCTACAGTAATACACTGCAACGCTGCACGATATACTGCATCCAAATGTTTCAATGCTGAAGTTGAACCATGCATATATAGTATATCACCATAATCAAGCACTGAGATACAGTGCCCTATACATTATCCTTTCTATGCTGTAAAAATAATTATAAATTATTTTCTAAAACAATTGCAAAAATACTAAGAGAAAGAAAAAATCCCTATGATCCTGTTTCGAAGTGCATACAAAGAAAGACATTTTTTTTCTGTACAATATACAAGAAGCAATTTTAAAGTACCTTGCGGTGAATGCAAATGAGCGTCAAGAAGAACTTTACTTTTTCAAACTTCTGAGATTGATAGACCCTGAAAGAAATCTATGGAATCTAAATGAGTTGTCATCTTTGGTTCACTTTTATTTAAACCTCCATTATAAACTTTAGCTTACTTTAGATGAATTTTAAATCAAAAAGTTTATCAGTAAAAAAAACTTCTGAAACATGCTGGATCTATTGTTTACGTGTTTATTTTGTGTAGTCACACACACAGTTGAAAGCACACTGTTAAATGTGCCTTTGCTGAAGTTTTGGTAAGCTCCAAAAAACATGGATCTGCTGCTACTGCATTAACAAAATGCCAAATCAGCTTTGAGTTATTGTACATCAAAACATGTGGAGATCTTTAGACTTTTCATTACTTTTAATTATTTTACTTATAATAACTTTGATCTGCCATGTCTGAGTTCATGTAATAGAGTTGTTAGAAACCATTTTATCCATGTTCTTCAACATTAAAGGGGAATTATTTAGGAATGATTTCATTGGCTTCTATTGTCAGTTAGATGACATTGTCCCTCTCATCCATTACTAAAACACGCAATCATCTCAGATGGGCAATGGTAGATGGGAGCAGGCAAATTACCTCTGTTATTTTCTGGTTGAAAAAGTAAAGAAAATAGGCACTCTAGTGTGGGATCATTGTGCCATCTAAAGTTAGCATAGGGCTAATGTGTGCTAGGTTATGTGATGTGCTAAATTACAGTAGCTGCCAGTTACTCTGTCTGAAAGCACACTTTGTTGTGTTTAACAGAGTCTTTGTGGAAATGTACTTATTTGATAAGACATAAACGGTATTAAAAATAAACAGCATTAAAATGATGTGAGTTAAGACAATATTAACACCCTAAATTTATTAACACCCTAAAGGTATTAACACCCTAAAGTTATTAACACCCTAAAGTTCAAGTAACACTAAAACCTTTCAAACTACAGACATTTAAATTCTTCTATTCATCTTTAACTCATTCATTGCCTTTTTTAACCACTGCCAGAGTTTGACACCGAAACATTCACATCAAATACATTATTTGCTAAATAGAATACAAAAACATGAATGTACAGTCCATGAGTGCTGAAACATTTCATACTAAACACTAATTGAGTTCACTGCATTAACACTGTAGATTGAAGAATGTGTTTCACAGTTATGTCATTCTATTTTACAATTTTTTTAATTGAGGTCTCAGATAATTACAGACACTTGCGAAATATACCCAAAAGGGCAACTTGATAATTAGATTCAATTTATTACAATATTTGATAGATCCTGTACAGCAGCATCACATCTTGGATGTTGGCAGTTTTCTGGTAAAATTCTAAGGATTCCACAGATATACCCTCCAATTGTGAACTCAAACACGTGACAATTTGGATTGCCTATCGAAGTGTTGAGAATACTCTCCTATCTTAAGATTTTTTATTGTGAACTAGTTGGCACTGAAGAGGGTGTATACTGAAACTTCACACATTTATATTTAGCTAAAGATGTGGTGTGCCAAAATATCTGTGCCCTGTTGTGTATATTGCCTGAGCAAGCTTCTTAGTGAAGCCATGCCAGCACTTGTTGTCAACCTCATTTCAATTCCAGTCAGACGCAGTCTACAAATCTAATCACACTGACAGTGACCTATTCATCTGGAATGTATGCTCCGAGTTGAGTACATAAAATTACTATCTTCTTTGAAAGAACTTGCAGTAAAGTGTCAAATCAAGGTATTTCTTTCTGTGCCAGTCATTCTGATTTAGAGCTTCCTTGTGCTTAGAAACATTGATCTGACGTAGTAAGGGAATGCCCATTCCATAGAGACATTTTGGCTTGTAATAACCAGCTCAAAACTCCATAACACATCATCAAGCAATACATATCAGGGGTCCAAGTGTGTAGCAGCGCCAAGTACATGGGGGCATTTCCCCCCCAATGCTCCAAGCAGGATAATGTGACTCCGCCCAAAATCAAATTCACTCCTTTGTCCTTACAAGGGGCCGTGATACAATTCATCAGAGGTCACGGCCTATATAATAAGACAGATGTTTACTAAAGAAAGGTAAGTATAAACTAGCATTTTGTAAAGATCGGTGCACAGAGTGCAAGTTTGAAGATAATTCCCACAGAAGAGTTTTCACTTTAGTTCTCTTAACTCATTTTCATAAAAACATGCTCTTTCAGATGTTCAAGAGTCTGGATTCCCAGAGCTAATGTATTCAAATACCTGCCGTTCGTAATGCGGCAGGACGCCTTCCTCAGGAAATAGCTGTAGACAATACACTGATGCATTAAACTATGAACCAACCTGGACGATTTCATTAAGCCATTAACTGTTAATAAAGAGCCATGGCTGTATATTCTCACCCTCCTCTTTTCAATACGTCTGACCCAGGTGGTCTTGCCACAGATGATTCGGAGGCAGCATTAATTATTAACCTGGAGGTGCTCCAAAAAGCTTCACATAGAAAATCCTCACAGCCTGTAAAAAATACACATTTCAAACAACAACTGAACGTTGAACCTCAAGATGTTTTGTGTAAAAATTCTTCCGTAATTGTTTTTCTTTTTAAATCTTGTGAAACCGGCTGAAATCGGCCCTGTTGCTAAAGTCACTAAGAACAGCCTTGTGTCCATACACAAATAGTGATCACTACACAAACGGGGTCGGAACTCAAAAAGCCATACGCTAAGTAGAAGTCTGTAGCAAAGCAATCGCAATGTGCATTAGGCAATCCTCTAAACACAGTACACTAGCTATATCAATGTCCAGCTCTCACTACAACAGCCATTTTTTATGCAGCACACTATAGGGACAATGACATACATGTAAGTGGTAGGCAAAAGTAAATAAAAAAGAAATTGGAAACTCAATTACGGTGACCTTAAAGATAATTAAATCAAGATGAAAATGAATTTTTAATTAAGCGCACTGTACAGCTGATGATATCATCAACCAACAGATTTCTATCTAAATGTAATTACGTAGTGTGAATGTTCCATCAATGTATCATACTGTACAGTATATAGGTATAATTACAAGTAGCCAGGAGTTTCGAGCAATCAATTGCTAAAGTTGATTAATAATTGGAAATGTACACATTAAAAACGGCTGTGTTAAATCAACACCCTAAGCGTTAAATTAACACTCTTCAGTGTGTAAATAGGTCAATTTGGACCTATATATATACACTGAGAGTGTTAATTTATCACTGATGTTTTTACTGTGTACAGTTCTCAAACATATCACATTAAGCTATCTACTAACACGTCTTTGTATACTATGCAGGCTGAGGCAATATACTTACGAAACAACACAGATAGATACATCGGGTTAAGTCCTTGGAAAGAGTCCAAATGAAATGCATTGACACAATGAGGTAAAATTATCTTAAAGAGTGGACATTTGGAAGAAAATGAGAAACATTTGGCTTTCTTTGGAAAAAAAGCTTAACAAGGACTGATACATGCCAACAATGACCTCAAAGTAATGTGATATTGTTTATTTTATATATATACATTTATATATAAGTTACAGCTGTGAACAGCGTTATGTGATTGGTGTCCAATTGAAAATGTTGACCATATGTCTTGTGCAGACTTTTGCCAACAGAGGAATCTGGAAAGAGTCACATCATGATAATTATATTGCCTCCATCTGTTGTACAGAATAACTTATGGAGTTGAACCAGGGTATTGTATTCTGCCAATTGGGCCATTCATCTTTTTTTAGGTAACACCTAGGAATATATTTTCTTTTAAACTAATTGTACTACTTCAACCTCATACAAAGCAGTGCAAACAACTAATTGGTCTCTCCCTCATAATTCCACACGGATTCCTAATTTCAAATGGAGTGAGCTTGCTTTATTTTGAGGAGCGCAGACGCGCAGTTACTTTAGATGAATCCTCAGAGGATTGTAGTTTCTGTGGACACCCCTCATTTTGAAAAATAGCTAGTACAAGATAGTTTCAAAGGGAACAATTGCATAATCATGACTAAAGGATGGAAGACTCTTGATCTCAATTTTCCAATTCATTTTAGAACAGTGCAATGCCATATGGTGCGCGACCAATGTGTCGGTTATAAGGTACCAAACATTTTGGGTGCCCTTTCTTTTACACCGACCATGAACACAGACCAGCACCAACAAATTGGTCTTGAGATCTGGGTAGAGGAACACAAAATGATTCATCCATGTAACCCACTTGCGGCCTCCAGCACCCGTGACAACGCTCTCCTTTCCTCAGAACCCTCTTAAAGTCTGTGACATCTTGGGGGTCGAAAACCAACTAAACTATGATGGGACAGTCAAGTAGACTGCACGCTGACATCTGTCAACAGGAAGCTGTTTGGCTTCGTATTCTCAGAACTGGCTTTCATCTACACTATGTGGGCATCATACTGGAAAATGCAGCGCCGGTTTGGCACAGTTCTTCGACTACAGACCAGACTGAAAGGCTATAACGCACACACAAACAAGACAGTGAGATCATCCTTGGCCAGAGGCAGTCTGTCCTCTCATGCTGTGCACTGTATCTAACAGCACAACAATGTGCATTGACTTTTTCAGAAGATTCTTCTGACCTATTTGTGCACCTGATCTTCCAGGCTGTTCTCATGGGGATTCGTACAAAATCGTACGAAACAAAACATTCGTACACATGTGTATGTTTCACGTGTATTCGTTTCCGGAGGCAGGAAGTGTAAAAAAAGTAAGTTTACCCTAACCTTAACCTTACTAACCTAGCATATTAACCCTGAGCTAAACGTTTCCCAAGTACTTTAAATTGTAACCAATTGTCTATTCTTGGAAATGTTCTGGTAGAACGTCAATTCAATACATTAAAAACTTCCATTAACTATGGTTTCCCACGTATTGCCATGAGAATGCGTTGGATCTTTTAACAAGCAACCTAAAAATATACCTGAAAAGGAATAGATACATGAGATCTAATATCTCAGCCAGCTCCAAAATGAATGACCAGCAGAATGAATTTTATAACTTAATTTACATAAATTAATTTACAACAAATATTTCTTATGTTTCGACGTAAAATGTTAATCCAAACAGTGCAAGTTCAGATACGTATTTGTATGTATAGCCCATCAAAATTTACAAAAAACTTTGATTGTACAATAAAAGAAAGACAACCAAAAAATGTATTACAATAACGATAGAATCAAAATCGAAAACAAAAGTGTGTACTAAATTCTTTCTGCAGGCCTGATATTGTGATAGTATGTTAATATGTATGGGAGCATTGTCTCCATGGAAACTAATAGCACTCCTTTCATGGTAAAGAGGTGGATTTGGCCTTGCAGTCGTCTTTTATGCCACTTGCATTTCATCTGAGGAATGATTAACCCTCCTAAAATATCCACTTTGCTGCTGAGAACGATATATGCCAGGGATGGAGTGATTAGCTTTCTTAACTCACTAATAATCTTTACGAGCGCATGTACATCTCCTCTGGACTCTCCTGCCACACTCTTAGCTACTGTTTCATAGCCACAACGCTCCCAGAGAAGAACTGCCATGTCTGCTACATGTTTTCTTTTTATCTTGATGTGTACATGTATCTCCCCAGGGACTGGGGGTTTGCTCTGACTGATGGTTATTAATTGTCCAGTTGGCAACGCTATGATGTCTAGGTTGTAGGATTTGTATGTTGTAGGGTGGAAAGGATACTTGTGTAATCCTGACCTACGGTTGTTTTTAAGATAATATGGCAGTAAATACTTATGCTGGCTTTCTGCCCATCTGTTCAAACTCTATGGACCTAATATATTAGAGATCTCATGAAACCATTTGAGTAATTGATTAAATTGCAGTGTATTATTCTAGAGTAACTAAATACTCAAACTGGTAGCCGTTTCTTTTATCGTATCAGAATGATTACGTGCTTAACGAGCATTTTATTTAAAAATAACAACCAACTTATCTAGAAAATGTTCACGTGAAATTGATGAGTTTAAGATGTTTTACAAACTATGCATTTTGTCATGTAGTTCCTATCATCTGATCCTAAAGAGATTTGCAAGATGATAGAAATCTATGTCATAGAATTAAGAGTACGTCATATTTTTTTTCTCGGGTTGCAGACAGCTGGCAGCACCTATGTAAGGATCCATTTTGAAAGGAGCTTCACGGGATCGATCATAATGCCAGTAAATTAGATACAGTGGCAATCAAAAGTCAAATCAATGTTGTCACGGTTGCACATGCTCAAGTAAAATTGCTAAATAATTTGGCTAGCTCTTCTCACCTGCTAACACATGAGATACCTACTGTACGTTAACCACTCTAAAAACGACATGTTGGATGTTATAATAACTAGAGCATTACAATGTCATTAAAATAGTAAATTATTATAAAAACACTTTCAGGGAAAATTTCTTTCAGCAGATGTTTTTTCGGTTAGTTTTGGTTTAGTTATAACTAAAACACATGAATTATCATCTTTGATTTCATATTTTTTTGCTACAGTTCATTACTATATTGTAGCATTTTAGTGATAAATCAAGCTTTTTTTACCAGTTTTTTTTTTTTAGTTGAGAAAAACATAAACACACCTCATTAGGAAAGTGTGTATGTAGAGTCCTCTTGTTGATATGTCAGTAGCCTTTCTGAATAGATTAATTGCTCATTTCAGACCTTGAATTGAGTTTTTCAAAATACTATGTCATGCTATGCCTAAGGGCCATTGATTAAGCAAAATGAAGTCAGAGCCTGGTCATTTTCCATTTCAAAATCTGAAAACCACAGAGATACAAGACACACCAAGTGAGATTTGATTTGATGATTGATTTTGGCAAATCTGACAGGTAATTACTTACTATACACAAACAGAGATAGACCCTATTCCTCAATCCTTGTTGAATACGCCGTAGGATAGATAGTGAGGAATTCTAAGCACCTTATAATAGAACCTGGGTCTGTAGGCGGTCATAGACCATGATTGTTTGCAATGGTAGAGTTATAAAAAGCCAAAGGTTATTAACACTGCCGACCTTATTAAACACTGAAGCAATTACTTTCAAAACCATGACTTTCCCCTCATTCTAATCCTAATGTCAGTAGGTGATCAGTGGTATGAACTGTGCATGGGTGGACCTGATTAATACGGCAAAGCATGGGGTATCAAGAAGAAATCCAAAGAGGGAATGAGACACTTTCAACAAAACTGTTAACTGTGACCCAGAGGTCTGCATTGCCCTTCTACAATGAAAGCTTATATGAGGAAGAAAAGGTAATGGAACAAATGAGACTGTTTCGAATTAAATTGAAATCATGGCACTGCCATATCACTAAATATAGCTCTGACAGCTTCATTAATTTTGATGTAATTGCTGCAGGATTGGTGCACTGGGTTATAACATGTCCCTTTAACATCTGCAGGTGTAATTTCAGTATGGTAGATTGTTACCCTGTAGATTTTTAAAGGAAAAATTGGATGGTATTGAGAAGAAGAGTGGGAAGAGTTGAATTTAGCAGTTCTGAAATATTAATCTTCTCCATGTCCAGGATTGGCGGAATGGAAGTGCCGTTTTGGAGAGGTCCCAGTATTGTTTTTCCGAAATGAAACTAGGTCAGCTCTAGCAAGTGTGTTGAGCCCATCAATGGGTGTTCAGAGCCAGTCCCTCTGGTGTGCATCACATGACTGGGTAAAATAGTCCTTGTCATGTCGGCCCTCCCCTACATGTCTCAGTGGGCAATCCAATGTTGCTCCTGAGTGATCTTCCACGCCGGGCCCACATGTCACCTGAGACCTGACAACTGGACGGCTGGCTGCCAGAGTGCACGTCCCTATAAGTCAACACAGCAACCTCCTAGGACCGTGGGGTTCAGTTCTCCCATCGTCTCCCCAGCTTTACCTCCAGGACAGATAATGAGAGGAGATTGGAGTGTCAGTCAAAGTGACTAGTCAATAGTCGTTTAGTCTTTCTCTGAGGTCATCTCACACGTCTCCCGAAAGTGACAATCCATAGCAGACTTAATGGCAATAATTAGAAACAGCTGCCATTTAAAGACTCGAAAAACTGAAGTTTGTTATATTAGTGTGATATAAGCAGTTTTTCCATATAATCATATGGGTTTCATTGAATGCTGTTGAAAGACAGGGATGTGTTGACATTGTTTAAGTTTGTAAAAGAGTGTAGGAAAATATGTTTAGTTGCCCATCTATCTGATGTACTGCAATTACGCACAGATACCTGCAGTACACGCAACCAGATATGTCTTTCCTGGAAATATTCTTAATAGGATATTATTTTGGACCTTAGGAGTTGTCTCCTGAAATGGGTTTTAAGGAGGGAGAAAGTGAGCAGTATAAAATTGTAGATCTTTCCAGGCAAGCTACTTTTGCTTGTACATTGGGTCAAAAGAGTTTAAAAATACAGAGGAATTCAGTCACTGACAATGGCTCTGCTGTACTGCTGGCATCTGCCTTTATGTACAGAAAGTCTTATTTGAGGTCCTGAATAGGTAACTTATACACCTGGTAACTATTTATTACCTGCATCTCAGTGCTCCCATTTTCCTACATTTTCACAGTATTCTGATAACAATAATCCACTTGTGTCAAGGCTAGTCAACTCATTCTAAGAATATCAACATGTACATTTTACATTTGTTTTTTTCTGGATTGTAATAGATACAACCCTTTTGATCCTCCTGGTCAGAAAGTCATGTAGGAGCACTATTCTTCTCATTAACCTTCCATTCTGACGTAACCAAGCCCCTTCCAAGCTTCTATATGGTTTGTGAATCTTCACCCCCAGCTTTAAATTATTATGACAGAGCACTGACAACTAAATTCTAGACAGACAGGTCATCAAAACCTACAGAAATAGGCATTACATGCGCATACAGTACTTCTAGGCTCAAAACAGATGTGATAGGTCCAAACGAACAGACGCAGACGAACAGATACAGCACACAGAGAGAAAGCACTTGCACCGTGCAGTTACGTGTGTGTGTCCTGTTTTGCTCTAGGGAATACAAGTAAATGCTGATGCACAAAGCTATCCTTTGCATACTCATGTTTGTACTTTATATGCATACCAACAGATTATTGTTCACAGTTCAAACACTTTTACAGAACACCCAGAATGGTGTGGCTAATGAATACTGCGTACAATATAAGTTATAATAATAATGTAATTCTTCTAAGGTTTTAAAGCAACAAAAAATCAACAAATGATGACATGTCAATCAACAGAAGCCACATATTTAAATACTGCATCCTCCAAACGTGAAGGTCGTCCGATCATAGTTTAAGCAGTGACAGGTGGTCAGTGGATGGTAGATGATGATGTTTGAGAGAAGTAATGATATTGTAGATGGCCAATTAGGGAAACAGCTTTAGTTTTAGCTATGCTTTTGTTTTTGTGGCAACTGGGGGAAGCGTTTGCTGCTCTGGGTGCCAATAAGTTCACCACACAAAATTCAAAACAGTTACAAAAACCAAACATTGATGCAGTTCTAAATATACACCCAAAATACATGTATGCCAAACTATATTTATGGGACTGCGAACAACAATAATTTTAATATATTTATCTGGGAAGTACATTTATTTGCTAATTATATTCTAACTGATATGAGAAAAATAGAAATAATGAATACAATAAAATAGAATAATTGTTTGTGATTTCCAAAACGTAACTTGTATCTTGTGAGATAGCTAGAATAAATGTCATGAAGACATTAAGTAATGGGGCAAGTTGAAAACAGATAATTAATTGGATGACACAAAAAGCTGTTTGCATTTAATGAACAGTAAATTAAGGTCACTTCATTGAGGAACAGAAGACAGAAACTGGCACCAAAGTACGACTGTGACCATGAGAAAAAGTCATACAAGGAATGGCCATCTTTGAATGGCAAAACCTTCTTTCAGCACGATAATGATCGGTTGAGTCAGAGTCAAGAAAGATTTGACTCCCTCGACTCACAGGAGTCGTTCACGCCTAACAGCAACGTTATAGCTGCGACACTAAGTGCTCTGTGCATAGACTGTTACTAAGGCACCATGGCAACTACAGGAGAGTACATACTGAGATGCCACTTTTAGAGGAAATGATTCGAAACGAAATGATGTTATTGGAATGATGATTCAGTGTTAGCATGAGGGTGAGCGAGAGCTCCGGTGCCAGGGTTCAAAGGTTAGTTAACTGGAAGATTACAGCAATGACATCAAATAACACAAAACTGAAATCGCCTTTCAAGGTGCCTCACTGGGGGCATCCGAGTGTAAAATGGGGCAGGCGAGATTGACACTATGACCCCAGAAGGCACAGTAAAATGAATGATTAACCGGCCCAAATTTGATTTCCACAACGGTATGTGAAGATTCATGTCATTCATGTCTGGGTTCAATACAAGAACATTCATTTTATATCATTTAGAATTCAATTTTGAACTCTTTTTAGCCATATCTCAGTTCAGCTTTCAACAGAATCTTTTTTTCACGTTAAGGCATTTAGCAGATGCTCTTTTCCAAAGCTGGTGACAGTAGTGAGTGCATACATTTTTAAACTGGTCCTCCTGTGAGACTCTAACCCAAAGCTCTGGTATTGAAAGGGTAGTGAAAGGAATGTTGTTTTGGATGTCCTACGCAATGCTCATCACTAGTCAGGAACGTTTGCCATGCTTTTACTAACTGACCACATTTGCTATTTGGAGGTATCTGCAAAAATACCAAAAGATTAACTTAACACCTAAACCGTGATAAATACACAGGTTAAAATTCTATTAAAAACGTGTTAAGAGTCCAGTTTTATATTGTTTATACATACAGAATATTGTTTGATAAGTGTTTTGATCCAATTTTAAATTGGATTTAATGACTGGATAATGTCAACTAAAGAAATCCTAGTAACCAAAGTAACTTCACGACTGGCAACAGTAAGGCCAAAATCCTGCTTATTGAGTAAAACCAGGTGTTACAAATTAAAAAATGACTTATTGTCTTCTGGAACTTCATAGAAAAATCTGAGTCAAGTACAAAATAATATCAATGACAGACATGATAATATTAAAGGCTTGCAGATTTTCCATTGCAGACGAAAATTTCTAGAAATCTAGAAATTTCTAGAACATAGTTAAGACATGTTTGGAAATATTTCAATTAATATTTGTTTAAAGACAGACTTTTATCACTGCAAATTCTCTTTTGTTGCCTTATCTAATCGAAGATGTCTACACGAAATAGTGATGAGGCAAAAGCTGAACCCATTGTAAGATGTACTGTAGACAGTCGCTGGCTTTAATAGGTTCAATAGACAAATAAAGAATAAATATCTCAGAGGAATAGAAACAATATTAAATAGGATTTAGGTGGCCACCAACAATATTATGTGTCCAAAGGCACATGCAGGGAATTACATTTTAAAAAATGTTCTTCACAGGAGACCCCAAAGGTCTTTTGGTTAAGATCTTTTTAAGAAACAATGGCTTGATATTGCATAGTCCCTGGAATCAACTTTATCACTGACAGCAACCAAATCCACATAAGGGTCAATAGGAACACAATTGCTATTCACTGGCCTGAGAGAACATTACCTCTCTGGTAATATGCCTGAGAAAATGTCCACTCTGGTTTACAGTACAAGTGGAAAATGTGGGTGCAGATGAAACCATGTCTGGAAATTAATCCACTGGAGGTTCTCGTCTATGAAAATGCTCACGTGGCATTGAGATCTTTATTTGGATCCATCATGGACCAGATGGTTCCTGGACACAGGCTTTTCTCACTTCATTGCCGATTAACATCAGTACGGGTGAGAGACTGGGTGTACAGGCAATTCAAGCACAGCCCATTGGCAGCGACGTCTGGACTCATTCACCCCATCGACAAAAGACTTAAACAGAAGAACTCTGCCCATATTATCTCCATGGGATCCCTACACAGTAGTTACAGTATTAATATATTAGCTGCTGTGGCAAATTGAAAACAGTCAAGTAGGTTGGCACCTCCTTTAAATTGGACATATTTTCTAAATGACAACGGTGTTTTCCATTGCAATAGTTTTGAAACATTTGAAAATTACCAAATAAATGAAGCTTCAGAGACATCTTAGCCTTTTAATTCCAAAAATTATGATTATTCCTTTTTGGGGAAATGGCTGCTTTGATTAAACAAAATTACATTACTGTTTCTTCTACAGTACGATGTCATAAAATCACAAGGGAAAAATGATAGGGGATGCAAAAATACTGTACTATGAGTTGTTATTTTAGGTTTTTTAACTGTATCACGTGTAACACTTTACTACAAACCGTTCATCCTTTATGATGCCTGACTTCTATGAGACGCCTTAGTGTTAAAAGTAATTTGTTTGGTACTGAGGTCTACATTTCTGAATAAAACAATTTCACATTGGATCCTTTTACCATCCCCAGTGTATTTCAAAGCATATTCACAAATCTTGGAGTAACCAGGGATCCACTTGTTCGTCAATGAATAATAAGGCTGATGTATTCCTTAAAGCACTTTGCTTCCCTGGTTAAATACAAGTCTTTCCTTAATTACTTTTGGAAGGGGTATATGTACATTAAATAATGAAAAGAAGATTTTGATTGCACTGTTAGTTTCCCCTGTTGACACAGGAGATGAAATCCTGAATTACAATGTAGATCTGGCAGATTTTTTTATACTTCATTCGTTAAAACTGTGAACAGAAATAACTTTTTTCAAAACCTTCCTGTGATGAATCTGACATCATAATATTGCCTAATTAGCCTTATGGAGGCACAATAACACATATTTAACATGTTAATTCATATTGTTTGATAGTGATAGTGAGCCTATTGAGCATGAACGTTTGTTAAATTTCTATAAATACATTTTGTGAAATTGTCATGTCATGAAAAGGCATCTGGCTCATGTGTTACAAAGTAAAACGATACTAATTATTAACAATAAAGCAATATGGGTAGATTCTCAGGTTAAAATTTTTTTTTTAACCCAAATATTATTTATAGCCAGATCAATACAACAACTATATCAGTACTGTACGTATGTGGCCCCACTAGTGAGTAAAAAATCATAATCCTTAAAAAGTCCCAAAAGGTCATAACCTCGCATTAGATCATTAACCTTGCAAGAGTTTCACGGTTGAAGAACAAGCTCATATTTTGATGCATTGGAGCAGTAATTTATTCATCCCAATCACGTATGTGGGCATTTCACAGTCATCTTGTTTAAGAAGCATGTGACAGATTCTATTTGATTTGATCACATGAAGATCTGGCCATCTGTGCAGAAGTGCTAAATAAACTTGCCCTCGTACATGCCCACATTGTGTGTAGATACTGACTTATTTTGACAAAGTTCTGCATGTTGCCATGACACTCACCAGACTTAATCAATGATATTGTATGAAGTAGACTACACTCCCACATAATGAGTACTTTACTAGATATGTTAAATTTGAATGAAAAAATATATATTTTTATTTATATTTTAAATTTAAACAATTCTTTTGAAAAATCGATACAGGAAATTCAATTGCCGGTGGAAAGAATCTGGTGATGTCTTATATGAGTCAGCTTTTAATGGGAGAATTACGTTTCTTGATTCATACTGCTTTTAATGGTAATGATGATAGCAGAGATATTCAAGGAAGTTTTCTGTACCATCTCTGATGATAGCTAACATTAACCTTTTTTCTCAATTATTGTAAATTATCATACATTCTTCTTCTCTACCACATTTTTTCCAATTCTCAGATTCCAAGATAGATAAATGCTTCCCAAGTTGTGAATTCGAATGAGACACTCATTTTTGTTTTGTAATTTTTGCTAAAAGTTGACTAAGATAGTTTTCTGGTGTTTTTAGTTTGTGTTAATATTTACAGGAAAAACCCAGAAGCTATTTTAGTTTTTCCTGCCCTGCTCTGATTTAGAGTGGCAGAACGAACGATAGTATATTGACATATATTTCAAAATGTATATTTACATATTTGATTTTGGTAATTTTTCAATATGTACATATATTTCATATATCATTTTTTGTAAAAGGTCTCCTCCTCCTGGGGACCCAGAGTCAGTGCCTCTAGCCCCCACGTGTTTTTGTAGTTTTGTTATGTTTCAGTTCATCAACTCCATTTTGTGTTCTGCCTGCGTTTATGTTTCCCTGACTTTTCATTCACATGACTCTGCATTTAACCAATAGATCACTTGTCTTCCTGGTCAACATTTCCAGCTGTTGTCATGTGTCATTAGTACTTGTACTTAGTTTCTGATAATGTTTGAGTAAGCTATCGGGATGGCCTAGGAGCTGACAACATGGATTGGTAGAGATTGGTTGGTTGTTTAGCTGAAGCGTTGATGTCAAAGTTTGTATTAAGCCAGTAAGGTTTTTTCCTGTGATCAGTGCAGTAATTTGCCGACTGAAGGGGATCAATAAACTAGCAGATGCCCGGGAAGACTGTGAGAAGAGCGGTGACGTCAATGGCAGCGACAGGGTTTGTGGCTGGCAGATTTGCAAGACTGGTCTGTGACTGAGGTCGGTTTTGGGGATAGTTCAGATGAGCGGGGGTAGCTGGAAGGAGGGACTGGAGGACGGAATATGGCTCTGAATAAGAAGGCAAGAAAAATAATTAGATGAGGGGAAGTTGGTTGCTCTACTTCGAGGTGTGGTGGCTCAGTCAGGAGAAGTGACACGCTAGGGAGGTGTTCTGAGGAGGTTAAAGTCATTGTGGCTTTTGTAGAGCCAAGGAGCAGACTTCTGAAACCTATCACGTTGTTAAAAGACAATAGGGCAGAGATAGGCTGGGTCAAGGGTGCAAGGGGTTTAGGGAATGGAAGAGGGCGGAGTTTTGCTGCCAATAGTGTGCAGTTGGAAATAAATCCTGGGGCTGCTACAGCAGAATGGCTGGAAGGAGATGTGTTATGTCGCGGGAAACCTGACGAAGTTGAGGGGGATGATTATGGGAGTGCCGATACAGGTGACGATGGGGGGAAGGTGGTCGATGCTAAGACATTGAATGAAAAGCACAGGGAGCCTGGTGTTGACAGTCCACAGTGCTGTTCGAGTTTGTGAAAGTGTGGCCGAAATTTGGGGTGCACTTCAGTTGGGGTGCATTAGCTTTTATGTTTGGGAGTTTGTACCGGCACCGCTGCATTGCTATACGTGACGGTGATGGGGCATGTGGCCAGTTTGTGTAAGAGGCACATTCGGTGTGCCTAGTGGGGGGGCGCATGAATTTAGTAAGTGCGGGAATGAGTTTAGGTTTTAGAGAGCTGGATCTAGGAGAGGAAGGTTGTGTGGTTTAGAACTCTGTGGGATAGAGGGAAATTAAGTTATTGTTACCTACTATAAATATTGTAAGCCGCTGCTGTTGGATGGGCTGTAAAGGATCGATGGGAAATGCAGGGGTGTTCAGGTGGTTTGCTATGGGGACTTTAATGCCCATAATGAGATTTGGGGTAGTGCGCGGACCGATAGTAATGTGAACATGGTTGCAGACTTCATGGTTCGCTGGGTATTGGTGTGTGGGTATGATGATGGGGGGGACCAGGGTGGATGTAGTTAGGGTACTCAGTCCTGCCCGGACTTGACCTTAGTGTCTGCCTCCGTGGCAGGAAGATGTGATTGGGTAGTGATCTGAGACACCATGGTGGGGAGTGTTAACTACACGGAACTGTGTACAGTCCGAACCATAGAAATAGAATGGATAGAAAGGCCATTGAGCTGCTTGGCATGGTCATTCGATTAGTACGCAAGAAAATGGCGATTGTCGTTATTTGCCACAGTGACAACACGCAAATGGGTTTAATGCGGAAGTAGGGCGCTATATCGTTTCGATTGGAATGGTACACGTTAAAATGGCTGCCGCTCTGACCGTTCATCTACATTGATTTGAATTGGAATGGCCCTTCTAATCATTCTATTTCTATGGTGCAGATGCAGGGATGTAATGAGAGAATGTGCTCTGAGAGAGCTGACTTAAAGATGTGTTAGGATCTGTGTGAGCGTGATGGGTGTCTAGTTTCGATGGAGTTGTCAGTGCATGAGTGTGTGGCGTCGGTGACGTCTGTGCTGCTAGCGGCGGCAGATGTGGCTGTCCCAGTGAGTAGGGGTGTGGGTAGATGGTGTGCGATACCATGGTGGATGGCTGAGTGTACCGTGGCAGTGGAGGAAAGGGACGTAGCTCTCGGGGGGTCTGACGGTAGGGAATATCTGAGCCTATCAGAAGAAGAGAGCATTGGAGAGAAGAACGATTACGGGGGCAAAGACAGGGGCTTGGAGAGAATTCTGCTTCATGTTAGGGCAGGGTATGGAGGACGTTTAAAAAGATGGGATAGGGTAAAGAGTCTGGAGTCCCAGTAATAGTGTAGGGTGAAGTCATGGCAGGAAGACTGGTAATTGACATGGGGATTCAGCTTATCAGTGGATCAGTCCACTTATGTTCTGCTCCAGGAGACGGGTGACAGAATTTGGCTTCAAATATGTGGGCAGGATGTTGGTAAGGACAGCTTCTCAGAAGGTAGGCCCAGCTGTGACACAAGTTCCCAGTCTATAACGTTTCCTGTGGATCCTGAGTCTATTAGGGCAGTAGAAAGAACAGTTGATCTGGAGTTCCCCTGGTGTCTCCATTTGGATGGTGGTTAGGGGCTTCCTCCAACTTCCATGGGGACTGCATCAGTGTCAGGGCTGTATCGGTAGGGAGAAGTTGGAGTGGGTGAGCACCGAGGATACGCAAGGAAGTGGAGAATACAACGGTCCCAGAGCAGATCATCCAATCTAATGGAGATGGCGAAATGAGATTCTCCAGGCTAATGTCATCATCCCGACATGCCAGCTCCATTTTGACGTCCTCGCACAAGCTTCGGTAGGCCGTGCGCAGAGAGCGCTCATTCCAACCTGAGGAAGTGCGTACCCCGACGCCGGCCACTCTCTCAGACGTAGTTGAAGGAGGCGCTCACCTCCCTCTTTTCCCTCTGACGTATGGTCAAAGACCACTCTGAACTGAGTCAGGAAGGTGTTCCCCTTCCCAGGCAGACAAAGCTCACTGAAGACACTTTCCTTTAAGCAGGGAGATAACTAGCGCAATCTCGGGCAGGGCCAAATGAGCCCCGAAAGCTGGCCCAGGTGGAGGAGGAGTAGAGGGAACCGCCAAAGGCCCAGCACGGAAGGGTTCGCTGGAGCACCAGGAAGGCTTAGCTTTTGTTGTTTGGTCATGACTTCCTGCATCGCAGCACCAAGTTGTGGTAGGAGGTGGGACTTTGTTGGTCGCCCGCTGCTTCCATCGTTGGCGCTGGTTTCTTTGATGTGTGACCAGGTGCGATAGAAACTGGAAGGACACGCAGGTTTGCAAAATTGAGTTTTTCTTTACTTGGTGGCTCTTCACACTCGAAGACAAGATACACAAATACATATAACTGTCCACTAGTCTAAGGATGCCGTAGCGTAACACAACATGTAGAGTCCAATCAAGCACAAACACACAGGGAAACCCAGGGCTGATATAGTTGCGTTTGGGCACGGTGGTTCTGGAGGTGGATACGTTACACTGCTCCAAAATTCTCCACAGATGCACCATTGTGTTAAATTCCTGAACTAAACAGCCATTTTGGATCCATTACAAGGAAGGGATTTTTGGTGAAATGCACAGTGATGGAAACATCTTATAGAACCCAGAGAGTCCAAAGATGTGTGTTATTTATTTTGCCAGACACAAAATGTGTCAAAATAAACATGTCTGTGATGTTTCAATTAAACCAAGGCCTACAATTGACTTGCCACAAGGGAAAGCTAGTCCTTTGATATTCACATGAATGTGAAAATGAAAAGAAAATGTTAGCAAAAAAAACAACCTCACAAAAGAATCATTGAAAGAGTCCATCTGTGTGGGTCGGACAATTACAGGGAAGAGGAATGTGAAGCAGAGTGTTCTAGTCGGTTTCAGTTCGCCTCTTTATACAGGTAGCCTTGGTGCACGAATAAAGACAGGAGAACCAATTAGGCAAGTCATTATCCCCTGGGTCAAAGGACAACATCTCCCAGAGGGTCTGTTTTTCATTCAATTATCAGTTGTTTTGGAGGTTAACTCACATCAGTTTGACTGAGATGACTTGTCTTTAAGCCCTGGTCCATCCGCCAACAGCCTGGTCAAGCTAAAGGAAATTAGGAGTACAGGTCTTCGCGGATATACACAAACACAATTAGTATGGGATAGCCGGTAATCCTCATTATAGAAGTGTACGTTTAGCTTTGTGGTTTCAGCATCTGACCAGGATTCGGAGGTTTGTTAGAAGTAATCCCAAATCCAGCAATTCACACAAAGCAGTTAACCTGAATTACTCCTAGATAAAAATTAGAATGTTTGTCATCATATATACATATGTACAGTTGTTTGCGAATGTTTTGGAATACCTGGATTGAGCTGATGTTACAATTACTAGTTCTGTGAACAGAATCTGATCTCAACTTTATATGGTGCCAAGTTCCACATGACCCCCATTTTCACATTTATACAGGATTGTTGTTTACTTACATTTTCCATAAATTCAGATTATTAAACAAAACTCAACATGGTGTATGCAAAAGGTCTGTGCTCCCTGTCACAGTCCAGTCTAGTATTTGGTAACACCTCATTTGGCAAATATAACTTGTTTCCAGCCATTTTGAATTCAGATATTAGCCTTTTCTATTCTTGACATTAAATCTGTCGAAGTAATTTCACATTGTACTGTGTAGAGTTGAGGTCAACTTCTGTAAACATAAAGATTAATTGTAACTCCTATTTTTCCAAAAGTACCCACATTTGCTTACAACTGTATTTGTATGTCAATAGTATAATGCATATACACTGATCACAATGCAAAGATAAATTATCAAACACATTTTATCTTGTTTTAAAAGTGAATTTCTTCTTTTAAGTGTTAAATTTTACACTATAATCTTAAATTGAATTACAACCAATCTTAATTCAAGAAATATTGTGAAAGTGAAATTATCTTGCTGCATGGACAGATAATTTCACTTGTTTTGAGTACCTTTTCCCTCAGATGTAGTGTTTCTATCTTGTTTATAGAAACCCCTTTCTTGCAATGCAGCCATAATATTTTGACCATCTGCCTAATATTGTGTAGGTTCCCCTTTCGCCACCAAAAACAGCAGCCTCATATGAAACAAAATGACCTGTGTTCTGAGCCACTTTGACAGGGGCCAAATTGTGATGGCTAGACGCCTGTCAGAGCATCAGTGAATCTTCCGTTCCACCACATCCCAAAGGTGCTTGATTTGATTGAGTTCTGGTGACTGTGGAGGCCATTTGAGCACAGTGAACTCATTGTCATGTTCAAGAAACCAGTTTGAGATGATGTGAGCTTTGTGTGATAGTTATCCTGCTGGAAGTATCTATTAGAGGATGGGAACAATGTGGTCATAAAGGGATGGACATGGTCAACAACAAAACTCAGGTAGGTTGTGGCATTTAAACAATGCTCAACTGGTACTAAGTGGTCTGAAGTGTGCAAAGAAAATATCACCCACACCATTACACCACCAGCAGCCTGAACCATTGATACAAGTCAGGATGGATTCATGCTTTCATGTTGTTTCTGCTAAATTCTGACCCTACCATCTGAATGTCACAGCAGAAATCGAAACTCATCAGACCAGGCAACCTTTTTCCAATCTATTGTCCAATTTCGGTGGGCCTGTGCAGATTTTTGCCTCAGTTTCCTGGTCCTAGCTGACAGGAGTGGTTTTCTGCTGCTGTAGCCCATCTGCTTCGAGGTTCGACGTGTTGGACATTCAGATATGCTCTTCTGCATACTTTGGTTGTAACTAGTTTTTATTTGAGTTCCTGTTGACTTTCAATCAGCTCGAAACAGTCTGGCCATCGTATTCTAACGTCTGCCATCAACAAAGGATTTTCGCCCAATAACTGCAGCTCACTGGATGTTTTCTCTTTTTCAGACTATTCTCTCTAAACCCTAGAGGTGGTTGTCTGGGAAAATCTCAGTGGATCAGCACTTTCTGAAATACTCAAACCAGCCCGTCTGACACCGACAACCATGCCACATTCAAAGTCACCTAAATCAACTTTCGTTCCCATTCGGATGCTAAGTTAAATTTCAGCAGATCATCTTGACCATGTCTACATGCCTAAATGCATTGATTTGATGCCACTGTAATGGACGATTAGATATTTGCATTAACAAGCTGTTGAATGAACCACCAAATGAAGTGGCCTGTGTAGTTTTATACAATTTATATAAAATTTGACAAACGTGAAAACATCCATGTTAGTGAGCCTCTGTCCAATCCATCCTTTGCCAGGATAATCCATAGTTTAATCACACAATGCCACGGATGTCTCCTGTTTTGAGGGAGCATAAATTTGACATGCTGACTGCAGAAATGTCCACCAGAGCTGATGCCCAGGAAATCCACACCTGGCTTTTTCAACTGCTGGTTGGACTGAGACCAGCCCCTCACAGAGTGGCTGACAGTAGGTCTGCACAGCCCCTACAATTCTACACACAAACTGTCAGAAACCATCTCAAAAAAGCTCATCTGTGTGCTTGTCATAGACGGCCACTGGCATAGTGGAGATGTTTTGCTCTTCACAGATGAATCCAGTTTTGTATCGGGCAGTAACTCAGTAAAACCTTTAAGACTGCTGCATGTACAGTAGCATTTCTATTTTTGTTTAGTATATTAAAAAAGAAAATATCCAGAGAATACAACATGTAACATTTCCTCTATAAAATACAGTTGCTATGCATTGCATAGCAGGTTCAAGGCAAGGTTCTTTAGCATATCTTACTCTCCTCTGCCTAGCTGGATCTCTTTTGTCTGGTTTCTTTAGCATTTCTTATTCTCCTCTGCCTAGCTGGATCTCTTTTGTCTGGTTTCTTTAGCATTTCTTATTCTCCTCTGCCTAGCTGGATCTCTTTTGTCTGATTTGAGCTCTAGTTATAGTGAAAGTGCCTTTTGCAACACTGGTTTAACTGGCTGCTTTCCACACCAATGACTTCAAGACAGCCATTTAGGAAAAGTAAAGGATGTTCAGGTAGCCTATTTTATGACATTTCTACAGGAGATGTGTGATCAGAAGATTTTTAGGTGTGAGGCAAGCTGGTTAGGCCCACAGAGAATGAGTGTTGAAATGGATTTGGAAAGATCTTTGAAATACATCTCAACTATTGTCATTTTCAATGTCAAAGGATGTAAAACACTGCTGGATTTCTTTGTGAATAGACAAATAATTACTTTGAGAAGCTCTGCACCTCCAGAGGTCAGTCAAGAAAATTACTAGCTTACTATCTGCAAATGTGCTTTTATGGGTCCTCATTTTTGCACAGGCCTGATAGGTTACCTCTATGAATGCTCATGATATATGTATATAAAAAAACAATGAATGCTCATATCAGTGATTAAAATATCACACATATCACATTCTGAATAGAGACGTGTTGAGATTTTACTACACATCCCTGCTATCCTTTCTTGTATTGACCTTTTGAAATAGGGAAACTCTTACCCTCAGCTGCCCAACCCTATTCCTGGGGATCGACTGTCCTTTTTAGGCAGTGTTGGTTAAAGTTACTATTCCAGTTACTTGTTGAGTTCACAAGTTTTGGGAAGTCCCTAATAAAGACAAAATGATCAGGTAAATGGAATTTATATCGTAACAGTGACCTATAAAACAAAAAAAAAGAGTAAAGAAAATATAAATCATGGTCACCAGTAAGATATGAACCATTTACCTGATAATTTTGTCTAAATTAGGGACTTACCAAAACGTGTGAACTCAACAAGTAACTGAAAAATAACTGTAACCAACACTGCCTGTAGGTTCTTGCTCCAACTCCAGTTTTAATTAACATGATTTAGCTATTCATCCAGCTAATAATTAGAACCAGGCATAATGAACTAGGGTTTAAGGCAAAAGCTACTGGGTTGGCAGCTATGCTTTAGACCATATGGGTGTTATTCAAGGCAAGGACATCCGTTTGGCCCATGACGTGGCCCCATCCCTTTGTATTAATAAAGATTGCATTGTCTTGTGGCTGCCCATATGCACTGATGTCTTATTGACTAGTGGGCCCTTTCAGAATATGACTGAAGTATATCTGTAGATAGATCAGGCAAAAAGATGAAATCAAGTAAAACATGAACGTTCACTGCTAGACTAGTCGAAGGAATTTGATTGGCTTTCGGATAAATTTGGATCTAAAATAACACAGTCTATATCTTATACTTCCCCATCTCTGACATCTCCTGAATCTGAGCTCTGATTAGACCTTGGATCCAAGTTGAATTGATTTTTCTGAAAAAATGATGGTTCCATTTTGTTATGTTAGGATCCCTGAAGACCTGAAGTGGTGAAACATGTCTCTCTCTGTGCCTGGACAGATAACCTTTGGGAAGATAGTGTTAAAAAGTAAAAAAATAACATAACGGCAGAACATCGACGACGTACATGTACAGTACATAAAGAATAACAACCACTGATGAATTAAGATTTTGGGGTGAATTACTGAATTACTTAATATACATTCTTTCAAATGTATTTTTTCCTTAATTAAGTTTAATCGCTACATTCTGTATTATCAGGACTTGCCATTTGTAAAGGTCAAGTAAATGTTGGCAAGCATAACCCAGATAAAGGTTAGGTAAACAAAATGAAACTTAGATCGGACTACATTTCTGTATGCATCATTACACTGGCAGCTCTCGCTTTCTCTCTCTCTCTAGCCGACCTCTCCTCTGCACTGTCTGATTTAGAGGAACTCCCTCCTTCTCGAACATTGTCAATGGTATTGTATCCTCAATCCAGCTAATGCCGTGCTCCATTAATTACAACCCTGGCTGCAGCTGGCTGTGGGAAATGAAGATAACTGTTCAAGGGCACGCTCTCCCTGCTGGCTGGTGGTCTCCTCTCTCGTCCCCCTCGTGAAAGGCCCCTCTACGCCAACCATATTGTCTCAGTCTAAAGGGGCTCAGAAATGTAGTTTGGCTGAAGGGCTCTTTCCACCCATTAAAGAGCTAACACCGTTTACAGACAGAGGCTGCACAGCTGTCGGCTGCGTCAGAACATCGTCTTCATAAAACTGCTTGGAAGTGGCATGTCTGCAAGCGGTGGCTAATTGTGTTAGCATCTGTTGCATTCAGTGCCCATGTGTCTGAACTGAAATGCAGTGACCCTCACATTAGAACATCCTTTTACCCCGATACAAGTATGTGTGTGGATTTGGGGTAAATAACTGTTCAGAGAGGAGGGTTAAGCGTCATACAACCCTTATCTCTATTAGCATTATTAAAATGCTTTGTCGCGACAGACTTTTCTATTGCCATGTCTTTTTCCAAAGTTGAGAGTGTATCTTCAGTATGTAAATGATTTAAAACACAGCAGTCAACATGAGCGAGTTATACCCAAGAACTTTGATTTCCAATTCCAGACAAAATAATTATCCAAACACACTTTCATCAAAGGACAATATACTAAAGGGGCACTCTATTTTGCCAACATTAAACTTTAGTCTGGCAGTATCGTCCTGGGGGAGGCCTGGTGTTGTACGTCTGAATGACTGTTCTCCCTACCTAATCAGTAGGCTAATGGAATACCTCTAATAAGAGTGAGAAAACCAGACCCTGTCATTGTGTCAAATTCCCTCCAATTCCATGGCAACACTCCCCTAGGTAAGCAGTATTTAATTAAAAACCATTACGTGTCAGTATTCAGCATTCTCCCTGGGGCGGGAATAGCTTGCATCCCCCATGTCAACTCTAGGCCAATAGCTAATACACAGGCACACAGTTGTTTCTTTCATTCAAGCCATCTCTCTGTGGGACACCCGTCTTCCCCCACAGTCACAGGCCAATTGAATTATTTCTTCTATTAGCCACTGATACCCTAAAAAACAGCATGCCTGACCAGCGTGCGGCTCTGTGTTAATTACAAGGAGTGGGATATCCATCAGAAACAAGATGGCTACTTGCTTACAATCAACGTCGCTGTTGGTATACGTGCAGGCATGTGTGTGTGTATGTGTGTGCTTGTGTGTGTGTGTACGCCTGCGTGCGTTTGCTACCGTGCGAACAACTTGCTTGAGTGTATTGGATTGATATTGCCAGCCACATTACAATTACCTTATAATTAACACATTGGAATACATGTTGATTAGGATATTGATTTGTAAGTCACAGCAAGGTCTACATTTAATCCTGCATATTAACTGCAAGTTCTTATAATTTAAGACCAAATAAAACCTCTACAACCATTTGGCTATCTGCTCTCGATGGCCATCTTACCGCGAGTGTATATTAACCTACATTTTCGTTTTCAAAGCCCCCCACCCCTCCTCCTTGTTAGACGGGGTGAGATTGCATGTGCTGTCAAAACAACGACAGAAAACACCTCAGTATATGACGCGTTTGAAGTACTGCCACAAACCCACTTACCTGCACGAGGTAATGACTAATCCCAGGATGCTTTGCACATCTATCCATCTGATTTATGCATTCGCTTCAAATTCTATCAGATCTAATTAACTAGAACCCCATCATTCACCTCCCAACAAAAAACCATCATCATTTCACAGAGCCACATCCACACACATGCCTTGTCATGAAAGTGAATAAACCATAGAAATGGAATGTATAGAAAGGCCATTCCAATTCAAATAAATATATAAGAATGGTCAGAGCGGCAGTCATTATTATGTGTACCCTTACAGTGCAAAGAGCTAGCGGCCTACTTCCGCATTAAACCGATTTGCGTGTTTTTACCGTGACAACTAACAACAATCACCATTTTGTTGTGTACTAATCGAATGACCACGCTAATCAGTTCAATGGCCTTTCTATCCATTCTATTTCTATGGAATAAACCCATTAAACAAGCTGAACCCACGTGATACAAGTACCAGGCTGGCTAATTGCATTAATATCTGCTTGCTCTAAACTGGGGCTGATTGCTTCCGGATATAGATTGTGAAATGTTTACAAATGGACACTTTTCAATCATTTGTTAGAAACTATTTTTGCTTCATACAAGCCTTTTCACAGCACAGATTACTTTTTTCTAAAAGATTACTAAAGGGGGGGGGGGTCCAATTCCAAGGTGGCTACAATGGTGCAACTATATAGGTCTCACAGTAGTGTCTGCTGGGAAGTTTTTTTCTTGAAAATCTCATCAATGAAAAGAGCACTGAACCATGAAAGTAGCTGTGACTTAAGCCTACATGTCTGCTTTTACACGAGCAGCCCAATTCTGATATTTTGTTTTTCCAGATGTTCATCAGATCAGATCAGCTGGGAAAAAGACCTGATGACATGCTAAGTTAAAAAGCAATTACTTGAAACAATACCGATATTGAGTTGCCAATTTAACTATAGACATTATGATGTTTTTTTGTCTGAAGTCAATCAAATTGCATGATCAGTATCAGATCTCGCTTTAACTGTCTAGGTCACATCCTTACTTGCTTGCTTTGATCTTCTATATGTAAAAACATCTGTGCTGGAGTTTGATGTAGTGGTCTAAGCTCCCGACTCCATGCCCCGGTGACGGGGGTTCGAGTCCCGGCTCGGCCGAATGTGCCTTCCACTTTCTATCACACTACATGCTGATATCCCTAGACTGTGCTTCCTACTGTCCAGTCAATAAAATGGCCAAGTCCTGCATTGTCTAACTGCACAAACACGTATTTCATTGTTCTGCTGTAAGTTTTCCAAATTGTTTGTTGATGTTGTTCTTCAGCTTTTTCCGTGCAAACCCATATCTGTCTTCTGTTTTGATCTCCTTCATTATTAATAAAGAAAAACATATTTATCAGTTATGCTAATTTATGCTGCAGTGCACATTTGTCACAGTGAGTGTTGAAATGCTTTATGTTGGACAGAGCCGTGCACATGAAAGGGACTGTTGTCTTCCTCTATTCTGGGTGCTATGCTTGCAGTATATTTGTAATAATACTCGGGTTTCTCAGACAGTAAATGTCACAGCTTGTCACCCCTTGAGACATGCTAACAAAAGAGAAAGCGCTCCAGAGACGGATAGTAATTGATTGCCAATTTAAACATTTGAGGAACAGTAAGGGTGCAAAACATCAATTCTGATTTCATAACATAGACAGTGGCTACACAGAGACTGGGGGAAGCAATAAGGTACAGTTATGACACACTGCACTTTCAGAACTCATACAAATACCATATTAAAGCAAGTCAGGGGTAAAATAGCCAAAGTGAACGTTTAACAACAAAATCTAACACCACATGGCCAGTAAGGAACATGAAGAATTCAACTATTGTTGCATATTAGTGTAGGCGTGATTAAGCACATTTCTTTGTTTTGTCTATAAACTCTACATTTTGCCAACAAGTAAACATCAGCAGAGGTCATTATACCCATAGGGGCTAAAACATTGCTTGGCTGTGCAAATCGTTATTTATCTCATTTATTTGCATTGGCAAACCATTGTTTTTTTCTGATTTGCATAGACTTTTGAACATTCAAATCCCAGGACTGTAACTTATGGTGAGGGGATTAAAGTAGGTGGGACATGCCAAACCCTCACAGATGTAATATGTATTATGTACCATATAAGGCTGCACGTAACATGCATATCAATACATTCAGTCAATAAACGTTTCCATTCTATATTTTAGCATAATACATCTGCATTTAGTCCTTTGTGGCCGAAACAGCTGACAGCTAATTACAATCCAAACACTTTAATTGCATTGGAACCGTATGGTGTTGCCCACAAAATGGACCAGTAAACTTTAAATGGAATACTCTGTATTTCTCTGGTTATAACAGTTTTATCCACTAGGTCTTTTAGTTGTTTCACAACACCTTAGCGTTCTAAATCTGTCATGTATATGGATTTGAACACACCTACAGTACAGGTTACATTAGAGCATGTTGAGGTATTAAGACTCAAAGCTGGATATTAAATGAAGAGTCTCAACATGCTCACTAGCCTCCAAGCTCGGGCCATCCTCAAATGCAGCTATGTCTCTACAGGGCAGACAGACGTTGCTGGTAAACGTCAAAGTAATGTTGCATTTCAAGGCCTCAGCCTGTCTATCCCTAATTCAGGGGACTTGATGCTGCTCATCCCAATAACGAGTCTCAACAGAGGACTGTAGTGCCATGGACAGCATCTACTACTGCAAATCCCTATTCAGCACCATGGACAGCATCTACTACTGCAAATCCCTATTCAGCACCATAGACAGCATCTACTACTGCAAATCCCTATTCAGCACCATAGACAGCATCCACGACTGCAAATCCCTATTCAGCACCATAGACAGCATCCACGACTGCAAATCCCTATTCAGCACCATAGACAGCATCCACGATTGCAAATCCCTATTCAGCACCATAGACAGCATCCACGACTATAAATCCCTATTCAGCACCATAGACAGCATCCACGACTATAAATCCCTATTCAGAACCAGATGGCTCAATGGCGGCAGCTGCAGTACACTTACAATACCTGGATGGTGACAATGACGGGAAAGAGCAGGCATAGCACATTACACACAACAAACAGAGGATAGCGTTTAGAGATCCTATCAGTTTCATGGCTATGGATAGTTATTATTAAATAGTTATGGTAAGTTTTATGGATCATTTTTCACACCATCGTCACAAATTTTATGAATCTGTTAATAACAGTTAATTCATTGTCTATCCTTAATGAGTTATAAGTAGTTAAAATGAAAGAAAGGATTAATAAATGCCTTAGTTTAATTATAAATGAATGGACATGAATAGTTTATTCAATAAACAGAGGATTTTATTTTGAAATAATTTTAATGGCACATTATGTGCCAGATTATTCTGAAATATTTGTACATAATGCCACGTTTCAAAATAATGCTATGATATTTCATAATAATACACTGTCCTTCCAGATGGCTTTATCAGTCAAAGATGCATTTCATATCATCATGGCCTATTTCATAGTTCTAAGCTTTAGTTCTGTTGGTGAAGTCTCCTTCAAATGGTAAATGCTGACACATCCATGTCTACCTCCTGGAGAGTGTTCCTGAACTGACAGGTGTTTGTTTTTCATTTTCCTTCATTATGGCATGTATTCCTCAGTCATCCGCTGTAGAGGTACTCCTTGTTCTCCCACTTGCAATTGCAATCAACAGTGCTTCTTTTCAATCAATTAGCCTTTCGCCGAGCCCCGCCCCCCTTAGTTATTGTTGCTACGCCCGACAAACAAATGGTCAAACACCCGACCAGTGCAACAGATTGCCATAACGGAAAAGGTATACCGTGCGTGTCAGTTACCTTTTTTGGAGCATTAACTCTGCGATATCCTCAAGATCGAGGCAAAAGGGGTTACAGTATGCAGTGGA
>JACXGM010000062.1:7115-35710 GCA_016801145.1 Umbra pygmaea
CCTATAAGAACAGTTCTTAGACCCCCCCCCCCCCATGCCTTTTGCTTACATATCCTATGGCTGTCAGCCACCTGGTTAATCATGTAAAACACTATCCTACAAAAGCATAGTATCCCTCAATTGTATGGTGTATAGTAATTCCACTTTATAATATACGTTAACGTGGATAGGATCCAAGTGACACGTCACCTGAACCTTCACAAAACAGAGATGTCGCAGTTTACAAACAATGTTGTATACTTTGGGGAAAACACTGCATCAACGAAAGCGAAGCTTGGTACTTGACACAACTGGCTCCAGTACAAGTGCTGTGATACTGGCATTTGGAGATATCAGGGGATACGTTTCCCTGATTTGATTAAGAGAAAACAAAAGCGGATACTGTCAACTGCGACAAGGGGGGGATTCATCTCCATAAAGGCTCAATCCTATTCTGTTGCAATATAGCCTAAATGGACTTATTGACATTGGGGTCAGGTGACCTCTGGTAATTCGGGCAACCATTTATGACTTGTGACCTCTCAAACCATTTCTAGACTCTCATGGAGCAAACATTTGCCAGGAATGCGCTGCTTTCTTGTCAATTCAATGGCTAATTAAAAACACAATATCCAAGGTGCCTCTTAAAGAATGTGTAAACGTCACTCAGTTCGAAGGAGAAAAAGATCAGGGGTTATACTTCAAATTAAAGCGAAGATGAAAAACGCTGGAAGCCCTTGGGAACAGCGGGAGGCCTGCTAGCAGAACTTTCCAAATAGCAGCAATCAATCTGATGTAGAAATACAGCTAGCCCACCAACATACTAACCAATACTTCTAGGCTTGTGTTTTTATAGATTGTCATAAATACGGTCCCGCCTTGTGAACTTCGATTGACCTCCGGGCGCATACCAGTCAATATTCCCCCAGCGTAGAGTCATTGGAGCTGTTAAAACAGGACCAATCTCTGTTCCTTTCCTTTCCTCCTCGCACTTTAATCATTCCACAGGCACATACTACACCAAGCTGAAGGCGTGGTTTTACAATTCATCCTGTCTGTTCCCTATTGGCCAACAAGGTTTCCCAGCTCGAAGGCTCGAGGCGATGGGCGGTGCTTGAAGAGCGTGAGGGCTCATAGTGTATGGCCAAAATAAGTCTGAAATATTAAGTAAAAAATAGCAGAGCGCTTGGAGACCCTGGTTGTATTGCACCCAGACAACAGCAGAGAACAAACGCAGGAGACTTAATCAAAGCAAGTGTCCCTGTCAGGTTGACAAATAGTGTATCTGACATCCTTCTCCAGATAATGGAGTGAATGTTACATCTTTACCCACTCCCCACCACCCCCAAGTCATCAACCTTGTGGTTAAGCCTGCAATACTGCAACCAGGGGTGTAGCACAAGATCCTGGGCCCTATGCTTAAGCAGTCCTGATGGGCCCCCATGTTATATATATAAAATATTTTTCAGACTTCTCAAGGGCCCTCTCTCCCCTTGGGCCCTGGTAATCAGTACTGGTTTTACCCCCAGTCCGACGCCCCTGGAACTACAGATCGAAAGAAAACCCACCACCTCCGTTATACCGGAAGGAGTCCCCAGCCATGGCCTGTTGTGTTTTCATATTTATGACGGATTAACTGCACGTACTCAGCCGTGATGCTGAAGGAGAGCTCTCGTGGATGATCATTTACATCCCAAACAATGGCTTTACAGTGGATACGAGTGTATAAGCACGCACAAACAATCACATGCCCGGAACACACACTCAGGTATTCATTTATGCAGCAAGTCTTTGAGAGGGTGGACAGCTCGAGAGCGGCCGGGGTCCTGAGGCCCTGTTGCGATGCCTCGTGGGAGCCGGGGCAGTTCAAAGACCTCTGGACGGGGCTGACAGGTGGCTACTGGAGGTGTACGCATACAAGTTCTGCTCTCGACACCTGCAGAATGACAATTAGCATGGGTTTGGATCAATGTCATTCAGCTCTGTGTCCGGAAGCATTCACACCGACCTGGATGCCTAAAGCACGACGATGGTTTACTGTTCTGCATCATTCATTTATGCTTAAATAGTTATTTTTAAGTCAGACATTCCCTGATTACTTGTCTAGAGCAACATACTTTTAGAATGAATCATGCTCAAGGTCACCATGTATCGCCATGTTGTATCAGGGAATCAAACCTAGCATTGTTTTGTGTACTGGCCTTACACTATAAATACTATGCCATGCTTGTACTATTAAATGCAATTCTATTGGAGTGTGCACTTTAGAAACAAGTAACCATCCTCTGTTCCATGCTGTAGGCACATGAGAGTAGGGAACATTTTTTTCTTCCCCAGAACAATTTTTTTGTTTGATCCCCAGTGAAATGAATACTCTGTGGCAGAACAAGTGAGCGAAGTGCATCTGACAAATCTGTGATTGGGTTAGAAGGCACAGCCAAGAGACTGTCGCTACTTTATTGGCAGCTTGTGGACACGTTTCAATCAACGGCATTACACACTGATTTAGAAGAACCGGGAAAAGCCTTTCCACTCCCATACAGAGAATGCTAAACAGCGAGACAATTAAAAGGTATCTGCTTTCTGTTTGTTGACGAGTGGGTCTAGACCAAAAGCGTTACCTACGGAATCCTCCCTACTAATCTAATGAGCAACCCCAGCGATTGTCCACCACACGTAACTTAGCTTACGCATGGCATTTGAATAAATCCTCATATCAGTTTATGTTATTTACCTCAGGGTCAAATCCATTTAGGTCAGTTTGAGGCCGTATAACGGTCCAGTGGTGCTTAATGCTACTCTGCAACTTGTTACAGAAGAAGGCCATTGGTATGATTTGTAGACTGAAGCCCGTATTTAAGTAAACAACATGCAAAGTGAGGAAACACGTGAAGAGCATCATAAAGCCAGTAGGCCGGAATGGCTCGAAATAAACATAAATCCAGCTCGATCCAAACGTTGGGTCTCAGGAGCCACGCATGTGCAATTGGGCTCACATCAGCAGTGTTTGTGATTGGTTTAGAAGGCACAGCCAAGAGACTGTCACTACTTTAACGGCAGCACGTGGGCACGTTTCAATCAACATGATACTTCCCCGGTCCACCCGGGGCTCACACCAGACAACTTGAATCAGCCCGTTTGGAATTTAACAGAATTGTCGTTGCGTTTGGTTAACAATGTCATTGATGATGTTCGAGCCAGAGGCGGAAGAATGTCGAGAGTCCTCCCATTAGGAGAACTGTGTCAGCATTTATTTACTTTACCTCAGACTAACGCAGCACCTAAAAGGCACCATTGGCTCTGAGTGATGCCATCTGGGCAGTGGCAGTAAACTAGGGCAGCTCGTCCTGTAGTGGCAGCACAATGGCACAGGCACACCATTGGATTTCACCAGTGTGTCAACAGTACAAGCTCTCGAAGCAAACTGGGTGATCCGTCTCATACGGAGAGTGATGTCAGGGAGAGAGGAGGCACCCTGTTCTCTACTGAAAGCCCCCACACACACCCCCGCCCGCCTCTTTCCAAAACCCTGTCACACTGTAACAGGATTCAGACAGCGACAATGAGGTAACTCAGTGGCTACCAGAAAGAGAGGGGGAGTGAGGAGACGATTTGGTGGGAGAAAAAGTTGAGAGAGAGAGAGGGAGAGAGGAAAAAAGAGAGACAGAGGACAAGAGAGATGGGAAAAGAGAAGGAGGAACAAGAGGGAAGAAGATTTGAAGGGAGAAGGGTTAGAGACGGTATGAGGGCAGGAGGGAGAGAGAGGGAAATCAGAGGATGAGGCAGGGATAGTGAGGAGTCCATTTGAGGCACTGTTCCTCTAATCCACTGGGCACATTTGTCACTATCACGGAGAAAGTCTGGATACAGGAAAAAATTTACATTTTATAGGCAACTTTGGAAGAAAAACACACATTTCTGATAAGCTGCAGCATGCTGTGTAATCATAATGGGAAAATAATTAGCACGCACAATTACACTAAGTAATAGAAAATGCACAGTGCTAGGCTTCATTGGTGGTGGTCGGAGATGGAGATGGATCACTGTGTGTGTTTATTTAATGAAAATAACTCCAAAATATAGATTTTAATATTTCTTTTTTTCTAAGCATTCTGTGGCCCGTGAAATGTAGAATTGGAAGTGTGTGGGCTTTAGGAGTTTTTGGGTTGGATAGTATCATATGAAGCCCTGATTGGTTGATACGCTGCTTTAGAGAGCACCCCCTTAACTAGATGACCTGTCATTGGTTTTAAATATACAGATCACATTTCTGATAGTATACTAAAAGTTCCAACCCACTCGGAAAGGCTGAAATTCCAGGAACTGTAAGCAGCTATGACACAAAAAGTGTATTGTCATCAGGGTACAAATAAAGAATGTTTTATTCTCTCAGTATAAAAATGTCATTTTATAATGTATCTGAAACACAAATCAAATCAAATATTGTAAAGTACCATGTACAAAATTTATATTTTTGATAAGTCGTGATGAAGGTAACAGCTAAGTGACTAAAATATCAATGCTTTCGAGTTCATTGGATCTTTAAGATAAATACAGATAAACATTTGGAGGACAGGTTGGAGAAGCTTATCTTGACTCTGATGAGGTATGACAGTCTTATCGCCACGTGCTATCAGTCTGCTCTGAGACAGGAGTGATATTTACCATACAATGGAGAGTTAGATATGCCAATAAAGAAAATGATTGCAATTTTAGTTCCATTAAACAAAACAAACAATCAGCTTTCACAGCTGTGACAAGGACCAAGTGACAGATCGAGAGGGGAAACTGATTTTATAAGAAACCTCCACGTCCTAAAATCACAGAGGAGAGTCCAGCCTGGCTAATGGTGTGCTATAAACCAGAACACGTCTAGGCTTAGTGAAATCAAGCAACTGTCACAGTACTTTCATGTTCAGTAAACCCACAGCTTATAAAAACATAGGGATAGTGAACTAGGGGCCCATTTTATGTGATGGCCCATCGTGCCATGTGGTGCACTATAAATAATTCCATTACAAATTGGAAATATATGATCTCTCATAACGTTGGCCCTTTTACCTACGGTGTTTTCAAAGTGGTGGATCCACTACAGTATTGAGCTTGTCTGTTCATCGGCAGTCATGAGAGAGGGGGAGAGAGAAGAGTGCTAGAGTGTATGAGAGAGAGAAATGGACTAGAGCCATCCGTCAAACGGTGTCAAGCAATCTGGGTTGGTTACATTTGTATTGATTTACTCAGGGAAAGGTCCTCAAATAATTGCAAGAACAATCTATACAAGTCAAGAGGACAAATTTAGAGTGTCCTCTCGTCCCTCCCCCACCCCAACCAGCGCGGTGAACTACAGGCAACTTAGGGAGACGTTAATGGGCCCACTGGCGTCAAGGGCAGAGAGGCAGCCCCATAAAGACGTGAGCAGTACCGCAGCCCTCGCAAACATTTTGGAAGCAAAATAGCCACAAGGAACCAGGGCAGAAAAAAAGCCAGGCACATATATCTCTGTCTAACCCCTCCGATGTACACTCTAATCAGATGAGTGGATGCCATTTCACCATAAAAAGACAGACCTCCTCTCTATCATTCGGATTATAGGAGTCGTATAAGTCCAACTCGTTTGGCCAAATCAGATCAGTAGAGGTTCAGAGGGGCGAGTGGAGTGGTGAGTCAGTCTCCAGTGGACTTCTCCACTGAGACCCTGGCTGGCTTTCTGGTGCCACAGAAACAGATCCCCACCACTTTGTTTCAGCCAGAGGTCCAGTCGGCCTAGTGGTTCATGGAAAGCGAGAGAGAGAGTAAGAGAGAGAGAGCGAGCGAGCAAGCGATAAGAGGAGAGGTCTGCTCTGATGGCTCCTTCTTGCCGGTGAATATAATGACCCCACTCCCTGAGACCAGACAGCTTGCTGATTTCTGCAAAAACTAAATTAAAAGAGAGGTGCAATGCTGGGAGATTATGGAGCCTGAGGGGGCGGGGTTCTGCCTCTACCGCTCATCCGCTCCAGCTACTCTAATGCGGTACGCTGTTTGCTCGGGCTTTAGAGATATTCCTCCAGAAAAAAAACCCGGCATTCACCTGTCAATCACGCCCTCGCAACATACAGCCTGACCTCACCGGTCAAAAAAAACACTTCCAGTCCCTTAAAGAAACACTTCCAGTCCCTTAAAGTAACACTTCCAGTCCCTTAAAGGAACACTTCCAGTCCCTTAAAGAAACACTTCCAGTCCCTTAAAAGAACCCTTCCAGTCCCTTAAAGGAACACTTCAAGTCCCTTAAAGGAACACTTTCAGTCCCTTAAAAGAACCCTTCCAGTCCCTTAAAGGAACACTTCCAGTCCCTTAAAGAAACACTTCCAGTCCCTTAAAGGAACACTTACAGTCCCTTAAAGAAACACCTCCAGTCCCTTAAAGGAACACTTCCAGTCCCTTAAAGAAACACTTCCAGTCCCTTAAAGGAACACTTCCAGTCCCTTAAAGGAACAGTTCCAGTCCCTTAAAGGAACACTTCCAGTCCCTTAAAGAAACACTTCCAGTCCCTTAAAGCAGTGGTCACCAATCCTGTTCCTGGAGATCTACCATCCAGGGCCCGGTTCCCCAAAACGTTCTTATCGCTAAGTAGTTCTTAACCTAATAGGAAACCTATTAGGTTAAGAACTACTTAGCGATAAGAACGTTTTGGGGAACCGGGCCCAGGCTATTTTCAGTTTAGCCCCAATTTAGCACACCTGATTCTACTAATTAGCTGAATGATGAGCTGAATTAAGCTACATTATTTGCAGTTGAAGTGAAAACTTACAGGATGGTAGCTCTCCAGGACCAGGATTGGTGACCACTGCCTTAAAGGAACACTTCCAGTCCCTTAAAGAAACACGTTTAGTCCCTTAAAGGAACACTTCCAGTCCCTTAAAGAAACACTTCCAGTCCCTTGAAGAAACACTTCCAGTCCCTTAAAGAAAAACTTCCAGTCCCTTAAAGAAAAACTTCCAGTCCCTTAAAGGAACACTTCCAGTCCCTTAAACAAACACTTTTTAGTCCCTTAAACAAACACTCCAGACCCCTAAATAGCTGAAGATCATTGTGCCCATCATGTTTCCGACACAACAGTCACTAAAAATACTTTCTCAGCATGTTAGGGAATTCCCAAATTGGCCACCGTTATTTTTCCAAAAACTTGATGTGATGTCCCTGCAATATGAAAAAAAAACGTGTTAATTTTGAAGTGAGTTGATCTTTGAATCGAGTTGATAGGAGAATAAAACGGGACACATCCCAGGAATCTAGATGTATTCTCTAAAATGTTGCAGTGATGTCACCGCAACTTTTTGGAAAACGTACATTGGCCAAGTTGGGAATTACCGAATGCACTGAAAAGGTGTTGTTGTGTCAGAAACATGACCGCCACAACAATTTTTTGCTGTTTTGGGATTTCTAGAGTGTTCCATTAGCTTTGCGATGTATCTGCAGCTCTTCAGCTAAAGGTAAAGCCTGTGAGCCTTCTACTCTATTCAGCTAGATGTAAAGCCTGGGAGTCTTCTACTCTCTTCAGCTAGATGTAAAGCCTGGGAGTCTCCTACTCTCTTCAACTAGATGTAAAGCCTGGGAGTCTTCTACTCTCTTCAGCTAGATGTAAAGCCTGGGAGTCTCCTACTCTCTTCAACTAGATGTAAAGCCTGGGAGTCTCCTACTCTCTTCAACTAGATGTAAAGCCTGGGAGTCTTCTACACTCTTCAGTTAGATGTAAAGCCTTGGAGTCTCCTACTCTCTTCAACTAGATGTAAAGCCTGAGAGTCTCAGACTCTCTTCAGCTAGATGTAAAGTTTTGGAATCTCTGACTCTCTTCAGCTAGATGTAAAGCCTGAAAGCCTCCTACTCTCTTCGGCTAGATATAAAGATTGGGAATCTCCTACTCTCTTCAGTGAGATCTAAAGCCTGGGAGCCTCCTTATTTCTTTACCTAGATGTAAAGTCTGGAAAACTCTTACTCTGTTCAACTAGACGTAAGGTCTGGGAGCAACCTACTTGTTTCAGCTAGATGTAAAGCTTGTGTGCCTCCTACCCTTTTCAGCTAGCTATAAAGCCTTGGAGCCTCCTACTCACTTCAGCGAGATGTAAAGCCTGGAAGCCTCCTACTCTCTTCTGCTAAATGTAAATCCTGGGAGTTTCCTAATCTCTTCAGCTACATCTGTAAAACCTGGGAATCTCCTACTCTCATCAGCTAGATGCAAAGCCTGGGAATCTTCTACTCTCTTCAGATAGATGTAAAGCCTGGTGATCTCCTACTCTCTGCAGCTAGATATTAAGCCTGGGAGCCTTCTACTCTCTTCAGATAGATGTAAAGCCTGGTGATCTCCTACTCTCTTTAGCTAGATATTAAGCCTGGGAGCCTTCTACTCTCTAAAGCTAGATGTAAAGCCTGGGTGCCTCCTTCTCTCTTCAGATAGATGTAAATCCTGGGAGCCTCCTACTTCCTTCAGCTAGATGTAAAGCCTGGGAGTCTCCTACCCTCTTCAGCGAGATGTAAAGCCTGGGAGCCTACTACTTTAGTCAGCTAGATGTAAAGCAGTCAGAATCTTTTACTCTGTTAAGCTAGATGTAAAGCCTGGGAGCCTACAACTTTAGTCAGCTAGATGTAAAGCCTGGGAGCCTCCTACCCTCTTCAGCTAGATGTAAAGTCTAGGAGTCTTCTACGCTCTTCAGCTAAATGTAAAGCCTGGGAGTCTTCTATGCTCTTCAACTAGATGTAAAGCCTGGGAGTCTCAGACTCTCTTCAGCTAGATGTAAAGCCTGGGAGTCTCCTACTCTCTTCAACTAGATGTAAAGCCTGGAAGTCTCAGACACACTTCAGCTAGATGTAAAGTTTTGGAATCTCTGACTCTCTTCAGCTAGATGTAAAGCCTGAAAGCCTCCTACTCTCTTCGGCTAGATATAAAGATTGGGAATCTCCTACTCTCTTCATGTAGATGTAATCCTGGGAGCCTCATACTCTGTTCAGCGAGATGTAAAGTCTGGGAGTCTTCTACTCTCTTCAGCTACATGTAAAGCCTGGGTATCTCCTACTCTCTTCAGCTAGATGTAAAACATGTGAGTATCCTACTCTCTTCAGTGAGATCTAAAGCCTGGGAGCCTCCTTATTTCTTTACCTAGATGTAAAGTCTGGAAAACTCCTACTCTGTTCAACTAGACGTAAAGTCTGGGAGCCGCCTACTTGTTTCAGCTAGATGTAAAGCCTGTGTGCCTCCTACTCTCTTCAGCTAGCTGTAAAGCCTTGGAGCCTCCTACTCACTTAAGCGAGATGTAAGCCTGGAAGCCTCCTACTCTCTTCTGCTAAATGTAAATCCTGGGAGTTTCCTAATCTCTACAGCTACATCTGTAAAACCTGGGAATCTCCTACTCTCATCAGCTAGATGCAAAGCCTGGGAATCTTCTACTCTCTTCAGATAGATGTAAAGCCTGGTGATCTCCTACTCTCTTCAGCTAGATATTAAGCCTGGGTGCCTCCTTCTCTCTTCAGATAGATGTATATCCTGGGAGCCTCCTACTTCCTTCAGCTAGCTGTAAAGCCTGGGAGCCTCCTACCCTTTTCAGCTAGATGTAAAGCCTGGGAGCCTCCTACCCTCTTCAGCTAGATGTAAAGCCTGGGAGCCTCCTACACTCTTCAGCTAGATGTAAAGCCTGGGAGCCTACTACTTCAGTCAGCTAGATGTAAAGCAGTCAGAATCTTTTACTCTGTTAAGCTAGATGTAAAGCCTGGGAGCCTACCACTTTAGTCAGCTAGATGTAAAGCATGGGAGCCTCCTACACTCTTCAGCTAGATGTAATGCCTGGGAGCCTCCTACACTTTTCAGCTAGATGTAAAGCCTGGGAGCCTCCTACCCTCTTCAGCTAGATGTAAAGCCTGGGAGCCTCCTACCCTCTTCAGCTAGATGTAAGTCCTGGGAAACTCCTACTCTTTTCAGCTCGATGTAAAGCCTGGGAGCCACCTACTCTTAAATAACAGAAAATACATCTTCATTCAGAGCTTAATGTTCTATGTTTGTGTGCCTGGATTGGATTGGAGTTAGCCAACCTGTTCTCATGGCAATATGTGTGTAACCATATGTAATGGACATTTTGGCGCATCATTTAGACAGACTTACATATATGGCCATTCAAATGAGATCTCTTTTACCTTTTGCCGTTGTATCGGAACTTTCGGTTTAGACTAATTGGTTACAATTAAAAGTACTTGGGGAACATTTAGTTCAAGTATATCATGCTAAAATATTGAAGTTAACATTAGGGTAGTTGTGATGTGGTTAAGGTTAGAGTATTGTAAACATACTTTTTTTACAATTCGTAAATGTACTCTAGGCTTTGCATTTCCATGGCTCTGGAAATGTACACATGTACAAATTTCTTGTTTTGTAGAATGTGATCTTGTTTTCTATACCAGCGCGATGCAGACATGTTCTTTTTAATCCTTTTGTTCCTCACTGTCAGCATGTTTCCTAACAATACATTACAAAATAATACATGTTACATGGAGTTAACAGCAAGGTTTCTGAGTGGTTAAGGTTAGGTTAGGGGTTTGGGTAAGGCTTACATCAAGTAAACAGCAAGGTTTCTGAGTGGTTAAGGTTAGGTTAGGGGTTTGGGTAAGGCTTACATCAAGTAAACAGCAAGGTTTCTGAGTGGTTAAGGTTAGGGTGAAGGTTTGGGTAAAGCTTACATTGAGTTCACAGCAATGTTTCTGAGTGGTTAAGGTTAGGGTAAGGGTTTGGGTAGGGCTTAGATCGAGTTAACAGCAAGGTCTCACTGTGTGTCCATCGCAGACTTTTACGTGAAACAGCCAGGGATTTTGGTCTGTGTTCATTTCACAGAATTTTCTGCTATTCCGTGAAAGTGCTACGGATTTTGAAGTTAACAATCTGTGGTAATTTCATGGATTTCTGAGAGATCAGGCTGTTTTGTATGATTTTTTATGTATCGCCATGAGAACAGCCTGAACAGTGTGTCAGCGCTATGTTAGCGTGATGCCTGGATAGAGGTAAAAGTGTGTTAGCTCTATGTTAGTGTGATCATTGGATGTAGTTAGAAGTATGTTAGCACTATGTTAGCATGATGCTTGGATATAGTAAGCAGTGTTCCAGTACAATGTTAGCATCATGCTTGGATGTAGTTTGCAGTGTGTTAGCACTATGTTAACATGATGCTTGAATATTGATAGCAGTGTGTTAGCACTATATTTTGTATAATATTGGATATAGTTAGAGGTGTGTTGGCAATATGTCAGCCTAATGATAAAACATTGTTTATGTAATGTTATTTTAGCAAAATGTTAGCATTATGTTACTGGCAGGTAACCATTATGTTAGCTGTATGTTAGCTGTGTGTTATAGCAGTGATATGTTATTGTAATGGTAGCATTACATTGCTACCATTACAATAACATATTGGTACTATAGTATGAAAATTGTTACCTTACATTATTTTTGAGTACTGAGCTCAAGTGTTAGTCACATGCACAGCAGGCTCTGATGATGGTGACATCTATGCATTAATGAAGCAACACAATGTTGATCATGCCCCCTGTTCCCAGAAAACGAATGGGTGTGAAATTCAATTTATTCTATAATAATTGCACCACATCTCTCCTCAGATCACCTCCTAAAGATGGAGCCTGCTGTGAGCGCCAGGCAGCTCAAAGAGTCGGGCTGAACAGATTCTGGTGGAACATGGCAATGACGGCCAAGCATCTAATTAGCCATGCACTCGTTGTGTATATCCTCCTGCTAAATATGTTTCATTAGGTGGAACATGCATGAAACAGCAAGACGAAGCCTTCAAGAGGTTTTAGCTGTGTATTCCAAGGGCCTCGGGAGTTTAATATCAGAGCCTTCTGAGACAATTTTGAGAGTTTATTTTATCTGTGTTATGACATTTTGTGCTATCTCCTGGAAAAAATAGGAAAGGGTCAGCCTGCTCTATGCCCACAAACTGTCTGTTTTAATCCGTCCAAATACCCTTTTTTGGTGCCATCCTAATCCTTCTAGCTGACCAGGAGAACAAACACTGACTGTTATTTCATCAGAAATATGCCTGCTCATCGACTAAGCCTGTTTATGGCTCACAGTGAATACATTTCAGAACTGTTTCTGATTCAATGCCATAATGCCCTAGACATGTGTACTTTAAACTGCTGCATAGATTCACCAGTAGTTTTGTATAACAAGTTTAATGTAAAATGCCTGGTAGAAGTCTCCATATGCCACTCTTTCTTGATTGAGAGGCTAATATATTGTGTTATTAATGCTGATGAGACGAATTAAACACGTCGTCGGAGAAAACGTTTTAAATTAAAGCTTTGACTAATGTGCATTAGCAATAGGGATAAAAAAAAGATTGGCGGTCCTTTTGGCCGTTACGCGGCGGGGGCCCCACGGTGGAGCTCGACACATCCGAGACAAGGAGATGAAATTGAAAGTCAGTCATCTGTTTAAATATCCACGTTATTGTCAGTCGCTAATGAAAACAATCTTTCATTGTTCAATTTGAATGGGTAAAATTGCATTTAAAAATACCTCAACCAAGGGAGCTTGACTGATGTGAGAGAGAGAGAGAGAGAGAGAGAGAGAGAGAGAGAGAGAGAGAGAGAGAGAGAGAGAGAGAGAGAGAGAGAGAGAGAGAGAGAGAGAGAGAGAGAGAGAGAGAGAGAGAGAGAGAGAGAGAGAGAGAGAGAGAAGAAAGAAGGGACTGTCAGAGAGAGAATGCGTCACGTCCTTCTAGCTATGCCACTCAGCACTTCAGAAAAATCCCAAGCTGGACATACATTTCACCTAACCCTAACCATAGTCCTAAACATAGCCCACTGCTCAATGAAAAGCAATACACTGGGTTACATGCTCCGTCAACACTCAAAATGTTTTAGCAGGCAAGAGGAGGGAATGAGTTCTACTTACTCCATAACAATCCGCTGTTAGACCTGACCCCGTCCCAATTGTTTTTCTTTGGCATTTCTACCAACCACAGGTGGAGTTGATTTAATTGCACCTGCTCAAGTTAGCAGCACACAGTGGTCCATTGACAATATTAGTGTCAGATTTCCGAATCCTAGCACAAACAGCCATCCAGTGCATCTAGACATTCTCCATAACAATCTCACTGTTAAGCCAGACATCAGTGTACAATCACTCACTGCCTGGCCACAGCAATCACTTTCCCAGGACACAGCAGTACTTCACCAGTCAGCGCTTTACTGTATCCGTGGCAAAATCATAAGAACTATACAGGCAACCAATACGGCCTTTCCCCTCAATTGGTTGGTTTGTGTGTCTGTTAGTACACCTGTTTCATGCACACTGCAAGCTTGTTTGGACTGTGGGAAGGTAGTTGTCAGAACGGGAATGTAAGAGGGAAAAGATGATCACGTTTCCTGTTATGTATATCTGTTGTTTGTTTAAATAAAAAAAGATTAAAAGCGGCGGCAATGGGAGAAGCAGGAGAGAAAGAAAACCGACCCAAAACTAAAGTGCGTTTTGGTATAACGTAGTCAGTCAATCAATCCTACTTCTCTTACATCAGCAGTTGTCACTAAGTTCTTATAGACAACACTTGTGTAACTGGAACATGTCAAGCCAGAGGTGAGAGGGAAGTGATGCCGCGAAGGAGGCTGTGAAGGTGTTAAGCAGTTAACAAAGTCAGCGTCATGGTTCCCGCCCAGGATTCTTTTAGAAGAAACGTGGAGTTCTTTCTCTGAGTTGGTGGTTCTGATTTGAATTCTAAACATTTCTGATTCCCACTAGACTGCCTTACATTGAGGGATGCAGGTACAGCCACTCATTCAGTTACGTTTGTGCAATAAACCCAATCTTTTCTCGGTAGGGAGTGTATACTATATTCTCATACTGGTCCCTCTACATGGAGTCACAACCACCCTGCGCTGCAAACAACTTGAACTTACAAAGTGAGCTAGCAGTAGCTAGTGAAAGCAGGGCAAATTTGGTGACTAAAATGTACCGATTTAGTTGAGTGGATGACTTATGAGTTAGAAGCCTTTGGAGGAAAAAAGCCAATTAAGTCGCCAGCGGTGGGTGGCTGTGTCTCGCGACATTAAGTGCAGTAACATATGGAAAAGTTAAAGGTAATTGGATTAGTGTGAATAATACAACTCCTCATTTGCAATGTGTTAAATGGTATAAATCACTGTGATAAACATCCCACTTCATGCTGCCTGTTTGACTTAGGCAACAACCGTGGCAGCTGCTAGTCATCGTCTCCCACACAAACACATACAGAAATGCACACACACACAAACGCACGCATGTACAAACAGACACTAGCGGGCATACGGTCGGCTTGAGAGGATGTGTTTTTGAAGTAGCAATCCCACATCCCACCCTGAAATCATCAGTGTGACAGTACATTGGAGCGGTCCACAGCAGTGGAAACGGAATACTAAAATAAAATCTCAAATGTTGCCTTGAACAACACAACAAAATCCCTTTTACACCAAATCTCACGGCTGATAGGATAACCAAGCGAGATCACCCAGCCACTGGCTGAGCCTGCGAGGGGTCTCCATGTCCCTTCATTGACGGGATAAACCCAGACTGGCGCCTCGTCAACAGATGGTCAACCTTAAATTTTAATGTCCGTCCCATCACACACTCTCAGTCAACTAGTTTGCCCTCATCAAGAGGTACTATTTTTGGCACATGAGTGAATATTTATGGGTTTAACAAACCTTGCGGTGAACCGAAAAAGCGATCTCTGCCAACACACCAGCCGGCACATGGATAATTTCCGGCTCAATGTGAGATTCCACTCTTTGCCAGAGTTGAGTGACGTTGCTGGCCTGGAGCATTTTGCTGTCTCCCTGTGTTGGGAAGTGTTCTGGGAGAACCGCTTAAATCTGTAGAGTGCATCTGGAGACTACTCAACATCTGTCCAGGCCTGTGGCATCGAATCCACCACGGATACAAACACACATAAACACATGCAAACACACTCACCCTAACAGTTACGCTCACACGCTTGCCCTCAGAAACAGACAAACGCAGACACATTCACACCCACCGACACTCTAAAGCGAACACAAAGACCAAAGACGACCACTGAGTCGAGTAAAGGAATACGGACACGGGTTTTCCAGCTTCAAATCCTCTGAGCAGCCACTGTGTCTCTAAATGTGGCTCGCCGGTGGCCGATTCAACAGCATCTGGAGCGGAACCTGTTACCAGTCCACGGGACAGGGGACCTCATTACAACCTGTCTGCTCAAATACCGAGTGTCACTGCCTCGCTACACACGTCTCCTTTGTCCTTAAAAAACAGACACTGAAACACTGTACAAACAGCTTAACGCCACACCACAGGGGCAATCCCCTCCCTTCAATCATAACCAATGTTGCTTCGGTAATGGCGGGGGGGCACTGGGCATTAGTAAACTATGACTTTCTTCGGCTTGCTTTACTTTGTGGGGAAACAATCATGAGCGTCATTGGTCCGGACGGGGAAAAAGCAGTGTCAGCAGCTGTTAAAAATTGAGATGTTGAAAAACATATGATAGCGCCCGTCCCTGGAGACCTGTAAAGCACACTCTCAGTTTATACATTTTCATTCTGACCTGCCCCTGGACCCGCAACGCCGGCTCCCCTGATAGCTCCACGGGGACTGGTAATGAACTTGCAAGGGCAGCGCTTCATCAGATCCCTGGGGCCAGGAGCTGCTATATGGAGCAATGCTACCCTGTAGCCCCTCCCCTTTTCAGCTTCTCTTACTCAATGTACAGCCCAGTAGGCTTTATAAATGTATTGTTTCCATCACAGAGCCTGAGGATAGAGGAACAATGTCCGTTTTGTCAACAGCGGATTCAGGGAGCAGCCAACTTACAGGACGGGACTTCTTGCCAACTTACAGGACGATGCCCCTCGTCACGTCAAGAGTTAAACCATTAACCCCATCCAGAGTAGTGGGCCCACAGTTAGACAGACAGACATACAGTCAGTATTGCATCGCCTGCATGCTCGTCCATCAATCCTAAACTGGTAGGGATGTGTGGATTACAAATCCACCCCAATGCCCCGCCCCGCCTGCCACCCACCAATATTACAACAGGCAAGCATGGAGATAGACAAAAACACCCACACACTGTGCATCCAAACAGAAGCACAGCCAAATGCTTCCTCCAGGGCCACTTGCTACCAAACAGGGCGGGAAAGACAAAGACAAATGAATGGAGAGAGACAAGCGAAAGAGAGAGAGAGATAATGGATAATAACAAATAGAGACTGAGAGAAATAAAGGGGGAGAGAGAGTGAGAGAGATGGAAAGAGAACGAGAGAGAGAGAACCAAGGTAATGAAGACAGATGTGGATATACATGTACCGCTGTGACGCGTCCTACTGGTATTTGAGAGGGACAAAATTAATAACAATTACATAGATTAATATCAATGATTAAATGTTCCTATACTGATTATTACACTAATTCGAATCAGCAGGTTCCTATATGATGCCAAATCGAGGTCTGGTAACGTTCCATGTTCACCTTTTAAATGTGATTGGCTGCCTATCCAGCCACCCTTGATAACTTTTTGCCAAGAGGAAAGCACTTAGCTTGTTGAATAGTTCACACAGTGTGGTTAGAAAGCTGTATTTGTATTATAATAAAAAATCTAAAACTAAAAAATATTGTTTTCAAGGGGATTTCCGTATGCTATTGAAAAGCCCATGGTGAGATATTATAGTTAAATGGTGTCATAGCCATCGCAATTAATATCAGAATATAGAACACAATAATACAAAAAAATTCTACAGTACAATAGACAAAAATGTGCCGATTACAATCATTGAAGCTAATTACACTACTAATATATCTGACAGAGGCTTTTAAGGAAATTGCTGGCAAAACTAAAGTGCAACATAATGGGAGAAGTCCAACCAAAAATGTGTTTTCCATACTGTTACATCAGTCACTGACAGCAACCCAATTTTTCCATGTCAGTTAGGATGTTTAAATTGGCTAAGTGCGTTGTGCAGTAGTCTAGACAGTTATCTAAAGCTTGTGGTAATCATCGCCAAACAAGCTGGCTGATAACATCAGTGCACATGTCCAGTGGGCCTGACTTTAAATAGACACTATTGATTTTAATATTCAATCTCACTCAGATATCAGATGAACATAACCTTAGTCATGGGAATATTTGTAAAATTGTAGGAAATTAGCTTTAATAATACAGAATTTTCTCTTCCCTTTACCATGCGGAAACCCGTCCCAGGGAAGATCCTACTGTATTGGTGTCATGTCCGGCCCAGTGTGGGCTGGCGTGAACAGTGAACTGAGATCGGACTACAATTATAGTAAGTTGTATGCCAATGTATGGCATTGTTGGTTTTAGTTCTTAAGATGTACTGTTACTTTAAATTGTGTGTGTTTGTGCACCGCTCCCTCACCTAGCCAGTGCTAGGATAGGTATTAGTTTAGGCTGGTACTTGTATATCTGATTTCATCATTACGTGCAGCTGTGTTCTATTAGTCAATTTGTCATTCTATATAAACGCTGGTGAGGCGAGAGTGCGGTGCTGGGCATTGATTATCTGTCTGTGTTTGATTATTGCTACGAGTGGATATCCTGACTTGCTGTTGCTCATGGACTAAGGGAAAACTACTATTTATGCCTTCACCACGGATGCATGTCATAAGTAGTGATACCTATTTATTGTTGAGATAAGGCATATGCTCTGTAGATATCCCACGCATTCTATGTCGCGGTTAAGAGCATAGTATTTGTATTCTATATTCTATAATCTATATTCGTTGTGCAGTCTCCAGTATATGTCCCGTTGAGCAAGTCAGGAAGTATTATTATTTATCGTGATTGTGTGTTTCAAGTACAAGTGTACATAGAAGATCAATAAAACTGCAAATGCATTGGTCTCCCTTCCTCCACACCAACAGAACCATGACAATTGGTTATCCAGAGATTTCTACAAATTACCCATGACTAAAAGTCCTGCAAATGTGTAGTTATAGCAAATGCTGAAATAATAATGGCATTGCATATATATTGTATACTTTCAAATTCATGGACTTTTGTATACTGACAAATTTGTGGACTATTGTATACTGATAAATTCATGGACTATTGTATACTGACAAATTCATGGACTGTTGTATACTGACAAATTCATGGACTATTGTATACTGACAAATTCATGGATTATGGGTTCCTGACAAATTCATGGACTACTGTATACTGACAACTTCATGGACTATTGGTTACTGACAAATTCATGGACTATTGTATACTGTCAAATTTGTGGATTTTTGTATACTGACAAATTCATGGATTATGGGTTCCTGACAAATTCATGGACTACTGTATACTGACAACTTCATGGACTATTGGTTACTGACAAATTCATGGACTATTGTATACTGTCAAATTTCTGGATTTTTGTATATTGACAAATTCATGGACTATTGTATACGGACAAATTCATGGACTATGTTGTACTGATAAATTCATGGACTATAGTATACTGACAAATTCATGCACTATTGTGTACTGATTAATTCATGGACGATTGTATACTGACAAAATCTTGACTCCGCCCGTGGGCATTTCAGGTGAAAACAAACCACATTAAATGCTTTAAGCTTGCCCTAGCCTCAAGCTCAGTCCTGTGGTTGAAGATATCAATCTTCTGGGGCACCGCTTCACCTCTAACTAACCGCATTTGTGGACAATTTACAGCAGCGGATCTCTGTTACAACCCACCAATAAATGGATCGGTTGGGTGGGGGGGTGCGCGTGCTGGGCTAGGGGCCTACAGGTTTCCAATGATAAATTGCTGTGAGGTTTTGCACCGTGTGGTAATCTTAATCCGCAATAATCAAGGCCAGGCAGAGTCAAGGTGGACTTGGAGTACAGCGACTTGGGGCCTGGGGCTGAAAGAGAAAAAAAGAAGCTGCAACCGATATTTCTTCAGCTCTGTGAGCTTGCTCTAGTCCCAATATTAAGTCTCCCTTTATGAACTCAGGCTATACTGTAGCAGCGGTGGAAGACTAAGACCTTGTTACAAGCACCGAATCTCACCTGCCTTTTCAAGGAGCTTTACACCGGAAAGGTTAAAAAGTACTCTGGTTATCAAGGAGTTAGGTAATGTATAAGATTCCCATGATTGACAGATGCCTCCTCAGAGCTTTTCAGCGAAGCACCCAACTCACGAGAAAGGGTGGGGTCAGGGGCATGAACAAATGATTAGGACACTGCAAATGTCAGACATTCTACCTCCTGGTTTACCATTGCCGTACAATTGGGGGCCGGACAAAACAGTGACCTGCACCAGTGCCGGCCTTCTCTTTCGCTTCTCACATAATTCTCTGACCTCTAAAACATTTTCAGCAACCGCCCAGCCAATCAGCATCTAGAGCCATGGCGGCGGGGGCAGACAGATGCTTCTTTCCAACCTCGAGCCAAGAGTTGACAGGAGAGCGAGGTTTATTCAACCAAGGCAGAATAAAAGAATAGCTTTGCTGTAACAAAGAGAAAGACACCTCTGGGCTGTGTCAAATTACTGGAGGAGATATGAATAATTCAGCTGCCAAAAAAAATACAGTAGATCAGATGTTGAGGAGGGATTACGGCTAGGTTAGGCTGTTAGTGCACTGTCTATAAAAACCTCTGACATGGGGGCACTGACAGAGGTTTGCTCTCCAGCTATGTGTACATATGAAAACAGGGTCTACCCCCACCCACCCTAGAGTTAAGAGGTTTCTGGCGCTTTGATCTTCCAACCCGCCCCGTTTTCAAGGTGTTAAACATGTCCATCTGTTATCCCGGGAGCACGCACAGCAGCTCAGATGCCGTGCTGAGCCTCTCCTCATGTCCAGCCCGGGCCCAGCGAGCACCTTGATCATCCTGCACTTCACAAAAATGCCCAGGAGCCAGACGAGCTAATCCCTGTGGCAAAGACGGATGTGTCAGTCGGCATACATCCATCTGTTGGTACCCTCCTGTTCGTCAGCTCACTGCATCTCCTATCTGTGAGCAAAATAAACGCCACTGTGGCGACGGATGAGGGCATGACAAAAACCCTAGCAGCCATTGCCGTGACGACTCTCCAAAGGCTTCGGCTGTAAATTGCTGGAGCCTCACACGAGATGGAGCCACAATGCAATTTTCAGCGGTGGTCCACATGCAGTAAATAAAGATGTGTGCATGGTGGGTGTGTGTGTTTAGGGATGGGGGGCAGGACAGTTAGCAGGGGAGCGTACAGTCAGATAACCTCCTGGTGAAACCGGCCCGATACTCACAGCAGGCCCGGTGAGATCCAGAGAGGATTACGGCACTGAAGTGACAAAGAGGAACAAAGCCACACTCATCCCTATTGTGTCATCCCGGCGTACGGAAAAATAGCGCTGAGGGAGAACTTAAGCCCGCCTCTCCTGGTTCAATAACTCCCTGAGGCAAACCTCGTATTTCGGGAAGAGGGAACGCTTTTGACAGGGTCCTGCCAGTGAGCTCAAAGAGAGAGGGGCATTAAATGGAAAGGCCCGGCGCCGATTGCTTTGAGATTGAAAGCGCCTCTCCAACCAACCTGGACTGAAACTCTGCTAGCTGAGGACACAACCCATAGTCCTGCTGGGGACACGCACACACCCTAGGGCCACTCCCATCCACCACAAAACACATAGTGACATGAGGGCACATTTTCAGAACAAATCTGAAACTTAGGTGCCCAGATCAGATGTACGGTTTACATAACGTATTATTTACCACATTCTAAGGCAACTGTTAGATAAAACTGGCCAATGTAAACTAATGTAAATTAATCAACACATTCAAACTAAACATAGAAGCATCGGTTATAGATGGGTCAGAGTTTAATGGTCAGACAATATCTGTGTTCCGCTTTGAGATTCTGAGGCAAGCGCACTGTCGCCCTAAGTGAGAGAGCGCTGCCAACAACTAGCATAAACTCTTGGGCCAGCCGTGAAGTATCAGACAGGAAAGAAGCACTGACTAATGAAACAAACTAGCTGGGGTATTTGTTTCACAGAGGAGAAATTAATAAGCATGAGAAATAATAATCCTCAACACTGGGCCACATGCGATGATTTATTTTTTTAAACAGCCGACCCAATTACTTGGGGGAACGAAAGGCAGCGGTGAAGAATGTTGAAACGGTAAACAATGGGGAGAATGTGGCTCGCTGTGAGCAAACACCTCAGATACAATTAAACCCACGCTGGCTACATCTGCTCCCTGCCTGCTGTGACAGGGAGTGTAACTTTGGCTTCTTAGCCGACGGTGGCACATCATTTTACTCTGTTGTTATGACTTCTGTCAATTATAGTTTTAAAGGCAGAACTGGTTCTGATACCAGGTGAGTCGTGAAGCTAAAAATAATAATAATTTAGAACTGATGTTATTAACTTGTTTAATAACAGTGGTTTAACCTATCTTCAAATGGTCCTCGTTTAGGGCAATCAAATCTTTTGTTTCGGGGGAATTCAAAAGACAGGGGAAAGACGGATTGGACTGGAGAATGTGTTTAATCAATCTCCTTGATTAAGAGTGCCAACAGTACAGTGTGCACGGCTGTGTTTTAAATAGGTCCTACGTGAGTTGAAGTCGGGCCAGAATGTTTTTTTTTACGGGAGGCCATGATGAGTATGACTCGGACCATAAATTCACAACCATTCTGATAATGACGTGCTGACAGCAAAGTGCGCTAAATTCCATTAAGGCGTTCTACAGAGCCTGACCCATCTGCACACATATGAAGGCTGGAGAGTTAGGAGTGGCCTCTGGTCAAATCCCCACCTCTGCCAAAAAACACAACGCTAAATAAAACTCACATCAGCCACTCTTCATATCTAGGGCTCCTAATGGCTTCGCGTGTTTCATCTGGCGAAACAGAAACAAACCATCAGGTGGCCGACGTGTCATAAACGCCGGGCCAACAGGTGCAATAACATCATCTGGATCATTAGCCGGGGGAAAAAGACTTGTGTAGCATTCACTCTTTCTTTCAACCTCTCTCTTTTGTCTCCCTCTCCTCTCGTTTTGCTTCAGCCTTGCATTTCAGCTCCCCTCTAATTGTCAGGTTAATTAGGAGGAGTGGCAGGGCTGGTTAAATAGCATCTCCTTGTTTCCAGCACGCATTGCAGGCACAAGATGACGGTTTGAAATTGACGGGGCCACTCATTTCCACTGGTACATAACACGCAGTATCCACTACAGCAGGGGGCCACAGGGGCCAAAGCACTCCAGGGCCTTGTTAGACAAGCCCCTTGATTGGCTGGTCAGACTAGCTGAGAGGCGGCTTGTCATTGTCACAATGCCTGCTCCTGTGATGGTACCCTCGCTGTCATCGCATTCAGCAGAGCAAACCGGTTTGATCCAATTTCCCCACCACTAGAGTGGTAAATATAAATACTGTGGAACATGTCAACAAGACTCTTTATGATGTTATAAATATGTGAATATTCACAGGCTCCCATTTCTCTTACGAAACCTCTCTCTTAAGTGAAAACACATCATCACCACTTACCTGCCCATTGCCATTTCCCGGTGTGTTTAGATTGTTACAAGAACACTACAACATGTCCAGCAGTGTCAGGGAGGCCTAATGTTTTCTATTTTAATTACCAACCACCATCGTTGCTACTTTGAATTTGGGAGGTGATTAAGTCGGTGCCAAACTGTTCACAGTAAAGTAAACATCTGACATACTTTCTTATTTGTACATATTAAAAGTGGCAATAAAGAGAAATCAATTTAGAAATAATCATTTGATAGGGACAAAGGCTGGGGCTCATGCTGGGAGCTGGTCATAAAGTATTAATGGTTATAATTATCCTCCATATTTAGTATTATCTTAAATCTTCTGCCTCCAAGCTAGGTTTTCTTTGACACATATTGCTGCTTGTGTGAGTGAAAGGAGGATATTGCCACAGTGTGTGTGTGTGTGTGTGTGTGTGTGTGTGTGTATATGCGTGCTTCTCTGCCTTGATGCTATTAAGGAAGGGTAAATCACCATAGGAACGTAGAATGAAAACAAATGAAGGTCTAATCTCATTGAGGCTCAAACCATGGCACCTTCGTTTCCCTCCGTTTCACATTGAGTCCCCGAGGCAAACAGATAGCATTGATGGTGGCCATTGTATATACATAGGCATCTAGTGTTTGCGGATTAGCGATAAAGACAAAAGATGAAAAAGCTTACCTAATACTCCAAGCCGGTAGTTCACCGTGATGACGATAACATTGCCGTAACTTGCCAAGATGCTGCCGTCAAACATATTCCCAGTGCCCTCCATGTAGGATCCCCCATGGATAAATACCATCACTGGCTTGGGGCTGCCACTTTCACGGATGTCTGAAAGAAGGGGAAGGAAATCATTAAAGGACAAATTAAAGCTGACAGCTGGAGATGCAATCTGAATTGTGGACGCTTTGCTATTCTCATTTGTGGCACATTGACTTTGCTTTGAGACAATTTCTGCTTTGCACGTCAGACTATTCATTTCCTACGTGACATGTATGACACATTCCTGGTGATTGAAAATTCTTTATTAATGTCGATTTTTTTTAGCTTTCAGGAAATCTCTTTATTTTTTGTCGGGCCAATAAACTGTCAGAATTAAATAACAGCAGATGTATTCAAACTGACATTTCAATATTTGTGGCACAGGTAGCTAGTTTAATCTGTAATTTTTTAATCTAATATACAAGACTGAACCAATATGTTTCCCAATAAACATTCAAGAAAAGTTTTCAGATATCCAATGTTTGTATTTCAACAATGTGTAGTACTTACTGAACTTCGCATAATGATATCAGTTCAATTGATGCTTTGCAATCGTTTCAAAAGAGGACATCTAGTTTGGGGCACTGGGTTTGAATTAAATAGGGGATATGGAGGAAGGAAAAAAAATGTGTCCGATTACTTTCATCTTCAACAAAGAGACAGGCGTTTCATCTCAGTTGAAAAATATCTACATACAGTACATGTTCAATATTTTATTGATGTTTGCTGTTGAGGGAATCACTTGCAGGAGGTCTCAGTGCTGAGGAAAGTAATTAAATAGTGAAGGAAACAGGATAGAGTCTTCCAGAATCCGTTCTCTAAAATGAGGCCGTATTTGCCCATCTGTGTTCTTTTAGTTGATTTTCTCCCGCTCTCTTCTCTCTTTCATTGTCAGTGAAAAAGGAGGCTCCTAGAGGAGGAGGGAGAGTCAGAGATGCTGAGGAACCTCTCATCTACTCAGTAGGCAACGCACCATAACTCCTATATTATTGATTCGGACCGAGCAGCTGCTGTGTGTGTGCAGACTTGTATGACTCTGTGTGTGTGTGTGAAGGCATATAGCAGTGGAAAGAGCCAGAAAGCCCAATACAAGTAAAGAGAATGAAAAAGAGTGGGCGATCTAGATTTCTTTCTGAAAATTGCCTTCAGAATCTTTCATTCACATCGGTGAATTAATTGAATCACAGAGGAGCGGCTGGATTCATGCAAGTGTATAAACGAATGCTTCAACAAGACAGGAGTGTAATGCATTATCTCTCCCGATAGAAACAACAGAGTAAGGTAAATGATGACATCTGGTAAAGAACTGGGACTGAAGACCGGTAAGAATGTTCGTCGATACGGCCACGCATTTGTATGGGTGTTTCATGCAGCAGCTTAAAGTGACACACATCTGGACAGAGAATGTTATGGTTGAGTGCGTTCAGTCTGGTTGTCAAGTTCATCCTTCATGTCATCCTGTGTGCTAGTTATATTTTCACTTCACCTTTCAGAGTGAAAAAAGGCAACATCCGTAGTTGCTTTGGTGGGATACCAGGTTTCTCTGACAAAGACAAAATGCAAAAAATGTGAACCTTCAACTATAAACCAATGCATAAGGAGCAGAAGCTGGGGAAATACACTATATGGCCAACAGTATATGGGCACCTGAGCATCATACCCATTTGAGCTTGTTGGACATCACATAACAAAACCATGGGTATTAATATGGAGTTGCCCCCTCCCCTGCAGTTGTTAGAGGCCGGACAAATCCTGGAGTGTGTCTGTGGGAATTTGGGCCCATTCAGCCAAAATAGCATTTGTGATGTCCGGCACTGATGTTGGACGAGAAGGCCTGGCTTTCCATCGTTGTTCCAATTCATTTCAACTGTGTTCGATGGGGTTGAGGTCAAGGCCGTGTGCAGGCCACTTGAGTTCCTCCACACAAAACATGTCGAAACATGTCTTATTGGACCCCGCTTTGGGCACGGGGGACAGTCAATGCTGGAATAAAGAAGTCCTTACCCAAACTGTTGCCACAATGTTGGAAGCATCCACTTGTCTGAAATGACCACCCAGATAATTATCTCCCCTCCACAATTAGTAGGGCTGTCCAGATACATTTGGTCATATAGTTGATTTGTGCTGATGTAAAAGGCACAATGACCATTGAAATCCTGATCCAGCTCAGATCTGCATGTGTGGATGTAATAGAGAATGGACTGTTTGTCAAGGATGGTAATAATTGTGTTAGCGAGCAGTATATTGTTGGTTCAAACCCAATGAAGGGGCAAGCTCTGCGAAAGGATGCATATCCTCATCCACTAATTAATGTTAATTCCACTGGCTTCTAAGAATAGACTGCAATTTAACTAGGTATCTACTCTGAACTCATGTGGAAATTGTAGTGTTCGGGAGTCATCCTAGAGGTACATTAATGTGAGGATAAGTGCTCACATCAGATAGGACTAAAACTATAGAAGTATAGCATTTCATGTGTGCAACGGCAAGTGCAAAATGACGTGATGACCTGAGAAACTAGAAATGAAGAGAATGTGCCGTCACAATCCTCTTGTGCTCAGCCACCTGTCATAGGGTTTGCCAAGCTTTTAGTATGGCCTTCATTGTGGTGATGTAACAAATTGAGAGAGCAACTTACAATTCTGTACCAAATGAGCATCTGTAAACAAGCAACCCAGAGCAGCAAACATTAACAGATGGTTTTGTGTCGTATGAACAAATGCATCCTTTGTTTTTGAGGACAAAATCATCCAGCCATTATAAATCAATAGGTGGTTGCACAGCTACAGCTTGCATAGATGGTTATAATGTGTTGTTGTTGATGCCATATCTCTGCCCAATTCATAGGTTATGCATTCAAAGAAACCCCCAGTGAGACAGCAATCCAATTGGTCCTTGGAACACTTTATTTGGATATCACAGTGCATTAGTTTTACTAGCATATTGTCTTTCGTCTTAGAAGATGATTATTCGTCTGGCCTGGATTCTGTATGAAGTGAGGCCTATTTTAGAGGCTTGGTGGGATTTCACTGTGTATTTGTGCCTCTAATCTTTTGATGTGTGTACTCAGGAAATTGCTAGTTGCTTCAGATCAAAGGCAGCTATGGCAATCCTAGTTTAGTTTCCTGTAATTGGTGCTTACTTTACCAGTTAATAGAGAAGGTGTACATTATTTAAACAATGTTCTACCTAAAGTAGGAAATTCACCTTTTTACTTTCTTTTTCAATAAATTCATGTTGCGTTTTTTTAATTATTTTACATTTCAGGAGCCTGTTTAATATGTGCCTTGATCTTTGGGTTAACACTGTGCCACAACTTAGTTGAATTGATGTAAAATAGTGATGAATATGCATCGTTAAGAAGGAACTCTGTGATCAATATGTTACAGGTCATTGTCCATATCGATCCAGGAACATCCATACATGTAGCAAAGGAAACATTTTGTATTTTTTTAACACAACTGAAGGTGACTTGTGTTAGTATTGGTTGGGGTATAAACTGTAACTCTCCAGAATAGCACTATTCTTGGTTTGAGGTTTTAAAAATCATGCAAAAATGTGTTACGGTTTGATTGAAGGGTTAATTGTTATTGTCTTTTTTTAGGTGGGATGCAACATGTAATAATATAAATAAATAAAAATTATAACAATAATTCAAGCAAAAACCTACATTAGATTATTACAGAGGAAGTATGTTGGAATGACGGGAAACATTAAACATACTCTTTTATAACATCAAGCAAAAAAGACAAAAACTACGAAGAAAAAAAATCTTCACGTTCAAAAAAGGACAAGAAATGTAAGAAAAACAAAGAAGAAAAAATTGGAGGGTTCCTTGTCATGCAAATCAGTTTGGCATCAAAAAATACCTTCATCCTCCTCCCCGTCATTTTCACCTAAATCATCACCATTGTGTTTCTTTGTAAGGGGACCTAGGATCAAAAATGGAGAAGATGGAGGAAACAGAGAATACAAGAATACAAACCTTAAAATCGCTCAAAAGAGAAAGATATCTTACGTTATATTCCCTGTGAAAAATCTGATTTAAAGTGAAACAATTCAAACAAAATGATACACATTTGTGGAGCTTGGTAGCTATGAGTTGTATTACAAAGTAATAGCAGAACAAGAAGGGGTCTTCAAGTTCAAAATCGGACCCGTTCAAAAAGATTCAAGAATGTGGACCAGTAAAACAGAAGAGGTGTTTTCAGATCAAAGCGGGAACTTGTAATTTCACCCCTATTTTCAAAATCATAATTGTTAACTATAGACGATTAACTATAAGAAGCCAACGACCATATCCTCTGCATTACTTTAAAACAACATGTAAGTTTCTGTAACATTATGTTCCAAAAGGTTGCACATGCCTTTGGAGGTCAATGGAGAGTGGACGCTGAAAGAGAACACTCAAGATTGAGTCATTAGTAGACCCAAGGAAAAAATAATCCTTTTAAAATTAGAGAAAAAATATGCTAAATCGAAACTAAATGGAGTCATTTCATTGCAGGATCATAGTGCCAAAATGCAAACTGGAAAAACGCTAATGTATTAGGCCTAAGTGGTTCTAAACACACAGAGAGGTTAATTGCTTAATTCTCTGTCAATGGCAAAATAATGTAGCAGAAAATAGGTCAGAGACGGCAGCAGAGTAAACCAAGACAGGAGTGATTTTTCACGAAACTCAGATAAAAGAAGACCATGATTTCTAAGATTTTAACCAACTTGAATCCAAAAATAAGGACTCTTGACATTTACAGTATATTTAGCATTGGACTCTAAAAGCCAATGACACTGTGACCTCAACCAGTCTACCTCTAAGACTCTATAATTTAATCTCTAAGTGACACAAGGTCAAATGTGTCACATAAAGGTGTACCACATTCTCTATATTAAGCCAGTATATTTTACATGATAAATATATCATTTACGATTTGGCTCATTTGCAAAGAATACCAAATGTTATATTGATAATTAAAATATTGCATCGGGACTCTAAAACTCGATTTTTCACTTTTGTTCTATTAGTATTAACTATTTCAGAGGACCCGGTAAAGCTTTGTTTGAGAATAATTATTTTCATAAATATGCCCATTTGTGGAGCTTTAAAGGTGGCTTGGGTACAATACCTTACTTCTTAATCACTCTTCGATAAAAACATCAAATGTATGTCAAGAACACTATCTAAAAAATGGTTGTTCTACAGACTTTAAAAACTTAAAAATCATGTTCTGGGTTTCATTTGGTAACAGAAAATATGCCAAAGCAACAGACTAATGTACAGACACAACACAGACAGACAGGCACACAGAAAGACATACATGGCA